>CM031625.1:49681680-49699180 GCA_018398815.1 Conus ventricosus
GCTAGGAGGGAATTCACTATGAAGGTTTTGGTCTCAGTCTCAATATCATAGCTGGGGAATTCATTTAAAGGTTTTGGTCTCAGTCTCAATATCATAGTCTGAGGGAATTTATTCTGAAGGTTTTGGCCTTAGTCTCAATATCAGTAGTCTGAGGGAATTTATTATGAAGGTTTTGGTCTCAGTCTCAATATCAGCAGTAGTCCGAGGGAATTTATTATGAAGGTTTTTGGTCTCAGTCTCAATATCAGCAGTCTGAGGGAATTTATTATGAAGGTTTGGTCTCAGTCTCAATATCAGCAGTCTGAGGGAATTTACTCTGAAGGTTTTGGTCTCAGTCTCAATATCAGCAGTCTGAGAGAATTTACTCTGAAGGTTTTGGTCTCAGTCTCAATATCAGCAGTCTGAGGGAATTTATTCTGAACCCTCCATCTGTACAGCCCCTCTGAGGATCACAATGGGAGCATACCACTGTCAGGTCTCCACAAGGAAACCTGCCAAAGAAGACACTGCACTCTGGTGTTAAATCACTTCCATGGCGTTCAGTGATGCCTGCTCTGAATGAACAAAGCAGGACACATTTATTAAGTCCCATAGTAATGGAGAAGACTGTGTGAGCATCTGCCCCCCCCCCCCCCTCCCCCTCCTGTGCAGTAAGAGACTGCTACAGTGTGCCTTAAGCACATCCACCAACCTGCCAAGGACTCTGATGAAACCTGGCCACATATGCAGGGATGTGGAAAAAGGGAGGGGGGGGGGGGGAGGTAATGGAAATTAAAGTGGAGGGCCTTATTCCCCCTCCCATGAAGTGCAGGCCATCAATGACCACTCTCCAGCTGAGTTATCCTTCTTGCTTCTGTCCAGGTGGACACCCTCCTCCTTTACAGCCATGACATCCCCATCCAATGTTGCTCAGGTGTCTATAATCAAGCATGTGGCCCCGCCCACCAACAAAAGAGTGCTGCTTCAGCACCAGAAGTCTGAGATAAACGTACTCTGCCATGTCAGCTCTGGGTTGCTTGCTTGTAGTTGTACTCCTACTGTGGCTTTAACTCTTGCCCCAGGCCTTTCTCTCAGACTGTGTCAGGATCATTCCCTCTTCCCTCTGTCCTGTGGATTCCAGGTCAGAGCCTGAGGACTGGTGCTGGGTGTGGGCTTCCTCAGAGTGTGTCCGATGCAGCCCCCACCTTGTCCCCAGGACAGGCGTGGTGCCTGGCTCCTGCCCTGCCCTTCTTCCACACAATGCAGCTGCTGACTTTGTCCAGCCACTGGATATTCACAATGTTGAGGGGAAAGGGCAGGGCTTTGTCCAGCCACTGGATAGTCACAATGTTGAGGGGGGCTTTGTCCAGCCACTGGATAGTCACAATGTTGAGGGGGCTTTGTCCAGCCACTGGATAGTCACAATGTTGAGGGGGGCTTTGTCCAGCCACTGGATAGTCACAATGTTGAGGGGAAAGGGCGGGGCTTTGTCCAGCCACTGGATAGTCACAATGTTGAGGGGAAAGGGCGGGGCTTTGTCCAGCCACTGGATAGTCACAATGTTGAGGGGGAAAGGGCGGGGCTGTGTCCTGCCACTGGATATTTACAATGTTGAGGGGGAAAGGGCAGGGCTTTGTCCAGCCCCTGAATATTCACAATGTTGAGGGGAAAGGGCGGGGCTTTGTCCAGCCCCTGAATATTCACAATGTTGAGGGGAAAGGGCGGGGCTTTGTCCAGCCACTGGATAGTCACAATGTTGAGGGGAAGGGGCGGGGCTCTGTCCAGCCACTGGATAGTCACAATGTTGAGGGGGGAAGGGGGAGGGCTTTGTCCAGCCACTGGATAGTCACAATGTTGAGGGGAAGGGGCGGGGCTCTATCCAGCCCCTGGATATTCACAATGTTAGGGGGAAAGGGCAGGGCTTTGTCCAGCCCCTGGATAGTCACAATGTCAAGGGGGGCTTTGTCCAGCCCCTGGATAGTCACACTGCTGAGGGGAAAGGGCGGGGCTTTGTCCAGCCACTGGATAGTCACAATGTTGAGGGAAAGGGCGGGGCTTTGTCCAGCCACTGGATATTCACAATGTTGAGGGGAAAGGGCAGGGCTTTTACCAGCCACTCGATATTCACAATGTTGAGGGGAAAGGGCGGGGCTTTGTCCAGCCACTGGATATTCACAATGTTGAGGGGAAAGGGCGGGGCCGTGTCCAGCCACTGGATATTCACAATGTTGAGGGGAAAGGGCAGGGCTTTTACCAGCCACTCGATATTCACAATGTTGAGGGGAAAGGGCGGGGCTTTGTCCAGCCACTGGATATTCACAATGTTGAGGGGAAAGGGCGGGGCTTTTACCAGCCACTCGATATTCACAATGTTGAGGGGAAAGGGCGGGACTTTGACCAGCCCCTGGATAGTCACAATGTCGAGTGGGGCTTTGTTCAGCCACTGGATAGTCACAATGTTGAGGGGGAAGGGGCGGGGCCGTGTCCAGCCACTGGATATTCACAATGTTGAGGGGAAAGGGCGGGACTTTGACCAGCCACTGGATAGTCACAATGTTGAGGGGGAAGGGGCGGGGCCTGTCCAGCCACTGGATAGTCACAATGTTGAGGGGAAAGGGCGGGGCTTTGTCCAGCCACTGGATAGTCACAATGTTGAGGGGAAAGGGCGGGGCCTTGTCCAGCCACTGGATAGTCACAATGTTGAGGGGAAAGGGCGGGGCTGTGTCCAGCCACTGGATAGTCACAATGTTGAGGGAAAGGGCGGGGCTTTGTCCAGCCACTGGATAGTCACAATGTTGAGGGGGAAGGGGTGGGGCTCTGTCCAGCCACTAGATATTCACAATGTTGAGGGGAAAGGGCGGGGCTCTGTCCAGCCCCTGGATAGTCACAATGTCGAGGGGGGCTTTGTCCAGCAACTGGATATTCACAATGTTGAGGGGAAGGGGCGGGGCTCTGTCCAGCCACTGGATATTCACAATGTTGAGGGGAAAGGGCAGGGCTCTGTCCAGCCCCTGGATAGTCACAATGTCGAGGGGGGCTTTGTCCAGCAACTGGATATTCACAATGTTGAGGGGAAAGGGGCGGGGGTCGCGGGGCTTTGTCCAGCCCCTGAATATTCACAATGTTGAGGGGAAAGGGCGGGGCTTTGTCCAGCCACTGGATAGTCACAATGTTGAGGGGGAAAGGGCGGGGCTCTGTCCAGCCCCTGGATAGTCCACAATGTCGAGGGGGGCTTTGTCCAGCAACTGGATATTCACAATGTTGAGGGGGAAGGGGCGGGGCTCTGTCCAGCCACTGGATATTCACAATGTTGAGGGGAAAGGGCAGGGCTCTGTCCAGCCCCTGGATAGTCACAATGTCGAGGGGGGCTTTGTCCAGCAACTGGATATTCACAATGTTGAGGGGAAAGGGGCGGGGCTCGCGGGGCTTTGTCCAGCCCCTGAATATTCACAATGTTGAGGGAAAGGGCGGGGCTTTGTCCAGCCACTGGATAGTCACAATGTTTGAGGGGAAAGGGCGGGGCTTTGTCCAGCCCCTGAATATTCACAATGTTGAGGGGAAGCGGCGGGGCTCTGTCCAGCCACTGGATAGTCACAATGTCGAGGGGGGCTTTGTCCAGCCACTGGATATTCACAATGTTGAGGGAAAGGGCGGGGCTTTGTCCAGCTACTGCATGTTCACAATGTTGAGGGGAAGCGGCGGGGCTTTGTCCAGCTAATGCATATTCACAATGTTGAGGGGAAGCGGCGGGGCTCTGTCCAGCCACTGGATAGTCACAATGTTGAGGGGGAAGCGGCGGGGCTCTGTCCAGCCACTGGATAGTCACAATGTTGAGGGGAAGCGGCGGGGCTCTGTCCAGCTACTGCATGTTCACAATGTTGAGGGGAAAGGGCGGGGCTTTGTCCAGCCACTGGATAGTCACAATGTTGAGGGGGAAGCGGCGGGGCCTCCAGTCCTCAAGAGGATGTCCAGGCAATCATTTGTAACAACTGACAGCTCCTCTCACAGATTTCTTTTTTTGTTTGTTTTTGTTGTTGTTGTTGTTAATAACATGCTGGACCGAAGAGGTGCTTTTCTTTTCTCTTTTTTTGTTTTCTTTTTCAGCCCTGCTCTTCTGCATCCAGTGCACGTTAATGATGCTCAAATATATGAGCAATGGACAATAACGGAAGAAGATGAAGGTCACCTAAGAGCTCAGCGTGAAGGGTTAGACAATTTTCTACCATGATCAAAGGATAATGATGATGATGATGATGAAGCTTTTTGTTTATTATTGAGTTAGGAAAGAATATTTTGATCATAAATGCATGTGCACTACACTCTGATTTCACATGTTAACTGTTTGGTCTGTGCATCTGCCGTGAATCCTCCATGCCCCAAACAAGGGTCAAAGGTGGGGTCAAAAGTGACTAGATCTTCAATCTTCAAGATCTTGGACCCACTTCTTACCGAACTGCTCTTCTAAACCCTTTGTCGGCTGCCTCCTCCACAACCTCCCCCCCCAAAAAAAAACAACCCCTCCCCACCCCCTCGAGCTGATGACTGTGCGGTGAAATCAATGACCTACTCCTGTCCAACAGCTGTGGCCGAGAAGTGTTCTGTCCGATCAATAGGCTTCCCACATGATCTGCCACCTCAGCCCCCAAAAGACACCAAGGTATGTGGCACGTGCATGCCCTTTGTGGCCCAGGATCGTGGGGGATTTGTCACACACAAAACTACCAAAGGGAAAAAAAATGGGGCACTGCTTCAGGCGTGCATGTATTGATCTGGTTGAAAGCAAAGTCCTACACCTTTTCTGTGTTTACTGTTGCAATACCAACCCACCACTTTCTCCATGTTTCTGTTGAAAAAATCAATCAATCTCCCACAAGCTCTCTATGTCTGATGTTGAATAGATCAATCTCCAGCGAGTTGATTTAAATGTGTCTTTATTTACAGAATGAGACAATGACAACATACAACTGAACAACAACAACAAATAGATCTAAGCTTTTGTTGTGTTCAGATACTCTTCACTAAAAATTCATTCCACTGTAGGCAATGACAGATGATAAATTACAGAAGAAAAAAAAATCATCAAATAGCAAAATGTTCCCAATGATTGTTGTCACAAAAAAAAGAAAAAAAAAAGAAAAAAAAGAAGTCTCCCTCAAGTTCTCTACACTGGATGTTGCAGAAATCAATCTCCCTGCGTTCTCAATGTTTGTTGTTGAAGACATCAACCTCCATACAGTTCTGTATTTTTTCTTCTTTTTTTTTTAATATTAAACAAATCAATACCTCACAAGATTCCTAATGTCTGGCACTGAATAAATCAATTTCCAACAAGTTCTCAATGTTTGTTGTTAAATACATGTCTTCCACAAGTTCTCAATGTTTGCCACTGAATATGCCAATCGCTCAAAAGCTCTCAATGTTTACAAGTTCTCGAATAAATCAGTTTCACATAAGCTTTCAAAGTTTGTCCTTAATCTAAATAAATCAGTCTCAAAGTGGTATCAATGCTTGTCAATGAAAAACTTCATCTTCAACAAGTGCTCACAATTCCCCATTGAACTAACCAATTGAATGGACCCCCCAACATTCTTAATGTTTGTCATTCAACAAAATTATTCTCACTGCCCCTCCCCCCACCCCCATTCACCTCCAATGCCCCCCATCCCCTTCCTCACTATATATATATATTATGACTGTCTTATTGATAACTGATAACGGATATATATATATAATATATATATATCCGTTATCAGTTATCAATAAGACAGACACAGACACATACACACAGATACAGACAGACATAGACAGAGACACACACATAAACACAACAATGCGAAGTCCTAACCACTAGACTACTAGACTATATTTTGGTCTAATATCACGAATAGTGGATAGACGTTAAATGAAAGACACACACACACACACACACATCACACACACAGTGACACAAACACACACACACACACACTCGCACGCACACACACACACACACAGACACACACACACACACGCACACACACACACACACACACACATGCACACACACACACACGCACACACACACACACGCACACACACACACACACACACAAACACACACACACACACACACTGTCTCAGTGTGTGCAGCACATCCAGTGCAGTGCGTGTCCTTCCTGTCATATTACAGATGGGTGTGGTTTCTGTGCCCTTTTCAGCCAATGAGCAAACATTCTTTCCCTGTTACCCCCTGATCCTGGGGATGTAGTAGTGAGGGAAGGGAAGTTAAAAAGAAACAGTTCAGTGGTGGATCTGAAGGCAGAGAGAGAAAGAGTGAGCGGGAGAGAGAGAGAGAGAGAGGAGAGAGAGAGAGAGAGAGAGAGAGAGAGAGAGAGACAGAGACAGACACACACACACACACACACACACACACACACACACACACACACACGCACACACACACACACTCACACACACTCACACATACACACAGATACTGAGACAGACAGAGAGATGTAAGGATACCAATGCTAATTCATTCATTAGGGGTGTGTCCTCTTGAGAAGGAGGTGGCCTCAACAGGAACAATAGAAACGACAACATGTATACATACAAAACTAAGAAAAATAATTCATCATCAAATGTAACACACTGCAGTGCCAGAAATTCCCCGATCATTTCCAGTGGTCCTAGAGACAAGGAGAAGAAGAAAAAACAAATAAATCTATTGGGAACTTTAAATAAACAGACGGTTAATAAGACTACCCATCGGCAGTGCAATAACTGGTCAGCAGACCACACAACAATGCTCTGCACATGTGACCAAGACCTAAGAGAGAGAAATGAGGCACAGGAGAGAACAAACCAACCAACCCTATTGTTCTACCATGCATGTGGAGTATTTTGTGTAAAAGTGCATAAGAAAAGGATGTGCAAGGACAACATTGTCATGCTTCTACCATTCACACAGTCTTGGGCTGAATCATTATGATAACATCTCTTATGTTGCTCTCAATCTCTCTCTCCCTCTTTACTACACATGTATACATTTCAAAATAAATCCATTTCATAAATGTACATACAACATTTCTACACTGCCAAGCACAATGTCTGCATTCTGATGAGACACCCCCCCCCCCCCCCAATTGTTATGTAATAGACCATGCTTTGTGCACTGTTTCGAGAAAAGCTAGAGATTAGGGTGGGGGTGGGGTGGGGGTGGGTGGGTGTAGAAGTGAAAAGGGAAGGAGGAAGCACAAGCGGTCTGCATTGAAGCTAGCTGTTCTGTTCCCCTGTCACTGAGACAACTGACAGCTGGTTGCCCCACCCGTCAAGAGGAGAGAGAGCATTCCTACTTCAGTACTTGTCTGCCAGGTGGTTTGGTTGTCCAGGACAATTCCACACTGGGTGGGTATTTCCAGTCCTGCACCATGTTCTGGATCACCAGGCTTTGAGTCTGAGCAGACACAATCATAACACAAACTTCTTCACAAGGTTTTCTTTCTTCTTAGATGCTGATTAAAATCTGTTTTTGTACTGCATGTTGCCATGACCTTTACGTTTATGATACCAGTACTGTTAAACCCATCCTTTTCCACCCCTTCACAGTATACCCTATCCCCACATTTGTACAGGTCCCTTCACAGTATACCCTATCCCATTTGTACAGCACCCTTCACAGTATACCCTATCCCCATATTTGTACACAACCCTTCACAGTATACCCTATCCCACATCTGTACACGACCCTTCACAGTATACCCTATCCCCACATTTGTACAGGACCCCTTCACAGTATACCCTATCCCCACATTTGTACAGGACCCTTCACAGTATACCCTACCCCCACATTTGTACAGGACCCTTCACAGTATACCCTATCCCAACATTTGTACAGGACCCTTCACAGTATACCCTATCCCCACATTTGTACAGGACCCTTCACAGTATACCCTATCCCACATTTGTACAGGACCCTTCACAGTATACCCTATCCCATTTGTACAGGACCCTTCACAGTATACCCTATCCCCACATTTGAACATGACCCTTCACAGTATACCCTATCCCATTTGTACAGGACCCTTCACAGTATACCCTATCCCCACATTTGTACAGGACCCTTCACAGTATACCCTATCCCATTTGTACAGGACCCTTCACAGTATACCCTACACCCACATTTGTACAGGACCCTTCACAGTATACCCTATCCCATTTGTACAGGACCCTTCACAGTATACCCTACACCCACATTTGTACAGGACCCCTCACAGTATACCCTATCCCCACATTTGTACAGGACCCTTCACAGTATACCATATTCCACATTTGTACAGGACCCTTCACAGTATACCCTATCCCCACATTTGTACAGGACCCTTCACAGTATACCCTATCCCCACATTTGTACAGGACCCTTCACAGTATACCCTATCCCACTTGTACAGGACCCTTCACAGTATACCCTATCCCCACATTTGTACACGACCCTTCACAGTATACCCTATCCCCACATTTTGTACAGGACCCTTCACAGTATACCCTATCCCCACATTTGTACAGGTCCCTTCACAGTATACCCTATCCCATTTGTACAGGACCCTTCACAGTATACCCTATCCCCACATCTGTACACGACCCTTCACAGTATACCCTATCCCCACATTTGTACAGGACCCTTCACAGTATACCCTATCCCCACATTTGTACAGGACCCTTCACAGTATACCCTACCCCCACATTTGTACAGGACCCTTCACAGTATACCCTATCCCAACATTTGTACAGGACCCTTCACAGTAATACCCTATCCCCACATTTGTACACGACCCTTCACAGTATACCCTATCCCCACATTTGTACAGGACCCTTCACAGTATACCCTATCCCATTTGTACAGGACCCTTCACAGTATACCCTATCCCCACATTTTGAACATGACCCTTCACAGTATACCCTATCCCATTTGTACAGGACCCTTCACAGTATACCCTATCCCCACATTTGTACAGGACCCTTCACAGTATACCTATCCCATTTGTACAGGACCCTTCACAGTATACCCTACACCCACATTTGTACAGGACCCCTCACAGTATACCCTATCCCCACATTTGTACAGGACCCTTCACAGTATACCATATCCCCACATTTGTACAGGACCCTTCACAGTATACCATATCCCCACATTTGTACAGGACCCTTCACAGTATACCCTATCCCCACATTTGTACAGGACCCTTCACAGTATACCCTATCCCCACATTTGTACAGGACCCTTCACAGTATACCCTATCCCCACATTTGTACAGGACCCTTCACAGTACACCCTATCCCCACATTTGTACAGGACTCTTCACAGTATAACCATATTCTCACATTTGTACAGGACCCTATCCCCATATACCCTATCCCCACATTTGTACATACAGGACCCTTCACAGTATACCCTATCCCAACATTTGTACAGGTCCCTTCACAGTATACCCTATCCCATTTGTACAGGACCCTTCACAGTATACCCTATCCCCACATCTGTACACGACCCTTCACAGTATACCTATCCCCACATTTGTACACGACCCTTCACAGTATACCCTATCCCCACATTTTGTACAGATCCCTTCACACGACACAGTATACCCTATCCCATTTGTACAGGACCCTTCACAGTATACCCTATCCCCACATTTGTACACGACCCTTCACAGTATACCCTATCCCCACATTTGTACAGGACCCTTCACAGTATACCCTATCCCCACATTTGTACACGACCCTTCACAGTATACCCTATCCCCACATTTGTACAGGACCCTTCACAGTATACCCTATCCCATTTGTACAGGACCCTTCACAGTGTACCCTATCCCCACAATTTGTACACGACCCTTCACAGTATACCCTATCCCCACATTTGTAGAGGTCTCTTCACAGCAGCCCTGATGTGGCCCTTTGCGGTCGGCTGGGCTATAAGCAACATTATCTTATCTTCACAGTATACCCTATCCCCACATTTGTACAGGTCCCTTCACAGTATACCCTATCCCCACATTTGTACAGGACCCTTCACAGTATACCCTATCCCCACATTTGTACAGGACCCTTCACAATATACCCTATCCCCACATTTGTACAGGACCCTTCACAGTATACCCTATCCCCACATTTGTACAGGACCCTTCACAGTATACCCTATCCCCACATTTGTACAGGACCCTTCACAGTATACCCTATCCCCACATTTGTACAGGACCCTTCACAGTATACCCTATCCCCACATTTGTACAGGACCCTTCACAGTATACCCTATCCCCACATTTGTACAGGACCCTTCACAGTATACCCTATCCCCACATTTGTACAGGACCCTTCACAGTATACCCTACCCCCCACATTTGTACAGGACCCTGTAGCAGATGTGCGATAAACAATCTAGATTTCAGAGTTCTCTTTGTGCTCTCATCCAATTACACATACTCGCACCCATTCACGCAAACATCACATGACAGTGGAACTCTACGTGATGTACCAGGAAGACAGTTTTGCTGTAATTATAGCTGAAAGCCAAAACAATATCACAGACACACACACGCACCCACACACACACGCACCCACACCACACACCACATGCACACACACACACACACACACACACGACAGTGGCTCGGTCTGAGCTCTGCATTATGTACCAGGAAGATAATACGAACAGAAGGTGACTGAAACAATATTCACACACATACACACACACTCGCTATCATGCACATGTGTACACTCTGTTATGATTTCTCTACACTCTGTTTCACACATGCAAACACACTCCCTTAATGCTTCATTCTGTCGTGTTTTCTCTTTATCACACGCAAACGCTCCATAAACACTTTCTCATAAACGGTTTTAAATACTTCTCTGAGTTTCTCTCTCTAAAAGCTTATCTCTCTCTCTCTCTCTCACACCACACACACACATTTATACACACACACACACACACACACCACACACACACACACACACACACACGCACCTCTTTCTCTCTCTTTCAAACACTTCCTCTCTCTCTCTCTGTCTCTCCCCCCCCCCCCCCCCCCCCCCCCCCTCACTCTAAAACATTACCTACACAAACATCATGATAAATTGGGCAGTCAGTGAGAGCTAACAGCTTATAACACATTTTCTGTCAGGCAGAAAGACAAATAAGCAGGAAGAATGTTACTGACCTCTTCCTCTCTCTCTCTCACACACACACACACACACACCGCACACACACACACACACACATTCACACACACACACAGACACACACACACAGAGACACACACACACACACACATTCACACACACACACACACATTCACACACACACAGAGACACACACACACACGCACACACATACACACACACACACACACACACACACACACACACAACAACTGTTGCAACACCTACCTCTCAATTCAAAATCGCAGAGGCTTCTTCAGCTGACGGCAAAATAAAGAGACCGAGTTACTCGGACGTTCTAAAAAATGGAAAACGTTTTGTCTGTAGAACACTCTGACGGAAAACAAAGTGATGTAAAAGTGGATGACGAAAGTAACAAGCGGCTTGAAAAAGAACGATCTATTCCCAGAAGAAACAGTATTGAGACAAAAAACAAACAAACAAAGAAAGAAAGTGCCCTCAATATGATTAAATCCAACGCCAGGGACACACCAACGCCCCCATCAAGCAACAAACTGGCAACAAACAGGAGCAAACAGTCAACACACCTACACCTGATAGCACATCAGATCTAACCCAGGTTCTAGTGTTGCATGACTCTGTATTGAATGGAGTTTCCGGAGATCATTTAGGATATGCCTACGGTCTTGTTGTCAGAACCAGAAGATTTCCACTATCAGAGAATGCAAAGATCTTGCTCTTTGACAATACTCTCCAGATTATGATGTTGTTGTACCCATGTGGGTTTAAATGACCTTGAAACATCAAGAGATCCAAAAGCTACTCAAACATATTCATCAACCTGGTGAAAGACACCCAAAAGAAATACCCTACAATGCGTATTGTACGTAGCAAGGTTGCACCCAAAACATGCCTCTCAGATCTCAACAACAAACGTGAAGTTTTTAATGCTGCAAATCTTTCAAGTCTTCACAATGTCAAAAAGTCTCCTTGTGTCTCACGAAAACATCAACAGCAAGAGACAATACATGCGGGACAACATTCATCCCTCCACAAGAGGCTCGAGCGTTTTGCCGGCAACCTTGGACGCCATCTGCATTACCTGTTACTGGACGAAACAAAGCGGCATCATCAGAACATCCCAAGAGAACGCCATCAGGACGGCAGACTGAGACCTCTGTACTATCACATGGACCACTTTCTGCCATGCCGCCTTTACCACAGAGAAGAACCTGACATCTTTTTCGATTGGTTCCTGTGATCGTCCTCTACCAGCTGAATGATAGTATCTCTCCAATTCGCCATTATTGAAACCACTCTACAACTGTAGTTTAATTAAATCTCGTGTTTTCTTTCTTTCCATTGCTGTGCTTGTAGTTTGTTTCAAAGTTTAACTTGTATTTATCGAGACATTTTATTTTTATTTTATTTTATTTTATTTTTTTTCTCTTTAGCTTTTGAATGTCATCTGTATCAATGACTAACAAATCAAAAATAGACATTTTACAATGGAACTGTCGATCATGTCAACCAATATCGTGGACTTTCAAGAACACATAGAGAATAACTCCTATACAGTGCTTGTTCTTCAGTCACTAAATGTGTCCAAGATGACTTACCACGTCCCGCACATTACTTCTACCCTCCAGTGTATCATCTCTCTGACGAAACAGGAAAAGTGAACTGTGCCATCTATATACATGAAAAGCATCTTACCATCCAATTTCAACACCAGTACCATCGACTGCGCCAAATATCCACTCTTGTGCAGCTTGTGTCAAATTTGATAACTCATTAATTTTAAATATTCTTTCTGTTTATCTCCCTCAAGGTGTTGACGATTGTAACAGTGACTGGCTACGTAACCCTGGGTACCCAAAATGAAAAGTGGCTAGTAGCCGGTGACTTTAGAACACGCCCCATTTTGGGATAGTGGCTGCCCTAAGGTCAGCTCCAATCGTCTAGTGGAGAATATTTCGGACTCGGCACTCTTTCTTCTAAATGATGGAACCATAACTAGATTGCCTGATGTTCCAAGCCACAAATGATCTGCTACTGACCTGCCTATGATTTCGCCATCACTAGCGACAAGCTGTACTTGGCAAGTTCATAATAACACATTAGGTAGCGATCACCTCCCAATTACCATTTCCTTGAGAGGATTTACAATTTTGCACGATGATACGAGGGATAAAATCCCTAAATTTAATTATAAACGAGCTGACTGGATAAATTCAAGTCCATTTTAATGTCCTTTAATGTTAGCATGCTGGAGAACCCAGATATTGATAAAATGTATTGTAACTTTTATGAATCGGTCTTGAAAGCTGCAACCGAGGCAATTCCAAAATTTAGTCAGACAAAATCCTCTAAACATGCTGGCAAGGTCAGACCTTGTCTGGTGATGAATCCTGCAAAGACGCTGTTAATAAAAAGAAATCAAAGTTCAAAATACATGCAAAAGAAAAAAAAGTAGATGACTTACTCCCCATGAAACGGGCAAAAAATGAAAGTACTAGGATTATAGAGAAAACCAAAAGCGATTACTGGTCATCATTTTGTAAATGAAGTCAATGATAACAAAGATTTCAAAAGGTATGGACAAAGATACACGAAATGAAATATGGAATACATTTACCCGCTTATCCAATCACCGTCGGGCATGAACAATTCCCAACATCAGCTCAAAAAGCTGAACTTTTTGCTGATTTTTTTGCAAAAAATAGCTCCAAAATTAGTCCTCTCAGAAAAGTGCAGAACTTTGAGGGAAGACCAGTCAATGACCATATCTATTCTGACCCAGAAAGAAAACAACGAACATTATTTAAATGCAGAAATAACGTTAGAAGAATAGAAAATGCTATATCGTCATTGCCAACAAAGAAAACTTCAGTTGGTTTAGAACGCAGTCTCAAACGAAATGTTAAGGAACCTTCCAATCAATTTTACAACATTTCTGTATACCATTATGAAAAAATGTTGGATAGATGGAAGACTCCGTCTGTTTGGAAAGATTCTGTCATCGTGCCCATTCTCAAGCAGGGCAAACCTAACTCTGATATTAATAGTTATCGTCCTAATCGATCACATCTCATACTGGTAAACTAATGGAAAAAATTGTATTAAATAGACTTACTTATCATTGTGAAAAAAACGGACATATTCCTATTGCTCAGGCTGGGTTTTTGAAAAGGCAGATCGACTGTTGATCACCTGTAAAGCTTACAACTCAGATAAAACGTCAATTTGCCCGGAGAAAAAATGTACTTGCAACTTTTTTCGATGTCAAAAAGGCGTATGATCAAGTCTGGCATGAGCAACTTTTATATAAACTTAAAATGATAGGTCTCTCTGGTCACATTTATGATTACTTCAAAGAATTTCTGGCTAACAGAACAATTCAAACAAAAATAGAAAATACATATTCTAGCAAGAGATTTGTGGAGATGGGCATCCCTCAGGGTTCTGTAACTGCCCCTTTGCTTTTTAATATCCTAACGCACGATCTCACAAAAAGTATAACTCTAAAAATTCCAGTTTAGTTCAATATGCTGATGATGTATGTATATATGGATGAATGTTACTTTAAAAAAGAACACACCTTTAAGGTCAATTACATACATAAAAAATTTATATCAAAGAGACTTAGACAGTATCGCTAGATTTATGTTTGAGAATGGGTTAGTCTGTCTGCTGAGAAATCTCATATGATGCTTTTTGACGCTGGTGGTAATTTCATGATCTCCCTACTTTTAAGATGGATGACACTGTACTTACCTACACATCTTGCATAAAGTTTTTAGGTGTACAATCTTACTTCAAAATTATCATGGAACACACATATTAGAATATATCATATTCATAACTCAAGCAAGGAAAGCTCTTAATCTTCTTAAAGTTGTGAGCTACCAGAGTTGGGACAGGATACGTGCAGTATAATTCATTTATCAAATTCTCTGGTCAGGACAAGGATTTCATATGCACAGGAAGTATATTTTTCAGCTCCTAAGTATCTATTAAAAAAGTTACAAAGCACAGATTGCAAGGCATACAGAATAGCCCTGGGAGTTCCCCTTTACGCCTCCATTTTAGGGACATATCATGAAGCTGGCACTTTGCCCCTGATGCTTATTGAAAATTAGCTTGTGCTAAACACATTCTAAGATGTTCTACTGTTCATGAACTCAAATGAGGATGAACTTGACATGCGATCTGATTTAGATTTTCCAAAGCGTGCAAAAACAATACGATCACATAAAATCATCCTTACGTACTCCTCAAACCTGTTGCAATCTGCAAAAATTGATCACAAAACCATTGCCCCAACGTTATCCCCTGAGTCCCATTCCGAATTGGGAACTCATCCCGGCAAGGTTTGATTATAAATACACTGATTTGCAAAAGAATGTTAATAATAACATCTTAGGTGCTATGGCCAAGTCACATATTGACGATAGTTATCCTAATCACTTAAAAAGTTTATACAGATGGATCCCTATTAAATGGCAATGCCGGTTCCGGCTTTTATATTCCTGCCTTGAAAGCAGATAAATCTTTTCATCTTGGAAAGGGGTTTTCAGTCTTTACGGCTGAACTGATAGCAATTCTAATGGCTCTGCATTATATTATTGACATTCCACGTGATTTTTTCTAGAATACTTTTTTGCGTTGATTCCAAACTGTTCTTCAGCAATGGAATCTATTGCTGCTACCAATCGCGCCGAGATATCACCGAACTAAAAATTCTGATCCATTTCCTTACATCTAGAGGGATAACATTAACAGTGGACTTTTGCTGGATTCCGTCACACTGTGGGATTGTAGGAAATGAAGGGCAGACAGAACTGCCCGTATGGGATCCAGAAATTCTGAAAATTCTGTCTGTATCAAAATACCTTGGAGTCTTCCTGAAGCCTATGGACTCCTTAAAAAGAGTCCTCTTTGAGTCTTTTTATAACCTGTATAAAGAATCAGTACCTTTAAAATACATGCACAAGGTTCTTCACTGAGTTGCTGTTCAAGAAAGTTCTCAGAAATCTAACTCGTCCATCTGACACGTGTTCATTCAAATTCGTAAACTGTATACAAAGACGTATACATATGTACACAAATTTCGGAAACTGGAATCTCTCTTTATAAGCTTAAAGTTAACGCTCTTCGTACAAAATTCCACAGAAATTTACAATGTGCTTGTGGAGCAGTCGACAGTTTCAATACTCTGCATTTTCTTTTTAACTGTTCCTATTTTAACCATCTCTCTCCAGCTTCCGACAAAAAGATTCCATGCATTTTCCAGAATCTTCACGCCTTTTTTACATTTATAAATTCGTTGATGTTAAGTAACCCAGTTGGCTCGTTTGTATAGATATGTCCAGGTTTTTCTTTCTTTTTTTTTTTTGCTTTGTCATTTATCTTTTAAGTTGTTACATTTAGAACAATATTTTCTTTTCAATTGTCAGAGTCGCACACGCACAACACACACACACACACACACACCCACACACACACACACACACACACACACACACACACACATTCGTACGTAGGCCCATACTAGCATTTTGCATACACTATTTCCATTTTTCTCATCCACTCATTCTGCATTATTTGTCTAATATCACTTTAAGTGAACAGACTTAAATTGAAGAACTAACTAACACACACACACACACACACACAAACGCACACTGTCTCTTACATCCAACACACACACACACACACACAGTCTACATCCACACACACAGACCACTGTGTCAACAATACTGGGCAAAACCTCCAGTCAAGCGCACCTGATCGGCTAACTGGCTTTGTAGGGCTCCTCTCAGCCTAGCAGCATGCCACTAACAGCCACTGCGACTTCCCTCTCTAATGACACCCCTTGCCCATGTTGTGTTGGCTCAGCCCGCCTACACCTCTGCCCTGACTAATCCAACGGTGGCTTACCTCTTACACCAACAGCCCCTTCACACAGCCTACCAGCAAAGTTTCCCTTCCTTAAACTGTTGAAATAAATAAACAAACAAACAAGCAAACATTTTTTTCTTAACTTCACCCATCACCTACATTAAGTTTGCATATCTGTGTCTGTCAGTGTGTTGGTTCGTCTGTCACCAAGGCAACACAATAAGTTTGACCAAACTTGGCAACAAGATGGAAAGTGAGTCCAGGATTAATCCCTTCAATTTGGTGTGGATCCGAGGTTCACATCTAGGTGAAACAGAAGGATCAGAATCCTTACCACCAGTTCATTAGGAATTTTCGACTGAATATTTAACACGATGAAGTTACTGTTTATGAACTATATTCGTAACTGTCTATGAAATAGATATTTTCACAGAACATCTAAACCTTCTTGTAACAT
>CM031625.1:49704180-49706680 GCA_018398815.1 Conus ventricosus
GACTACGTTTCTCTCTATAGTGACTACATCTATGATGTCACCACCTGCTCATGACTGTAACGCTGTCAAGCTCTGTAGACTACGTTTCTCTCTATAGTGACTACATCTATGATGTCACCACCTGCTCATGACTGTAACGCTGTCAAGCTCTGTAGACTACGTTTCTCTCTATAGTGACTACATCTATGATGTCACCACCTGCTCATGACTGTAACGCTGTCAAGCTCTGTAGACTACGTTTCTCTCGGCTCAGAAGGAATCCCTGCCCATGCAAATCTTGCTTTGTTTTTGTTCTCCAGCTAAAAACTTCACCAGAGGTTCACCATATAATGTGAAATGTTCGCACATGTGACTCTTTTTAATCTCACAGTGAAAGCAGTCATATTTTGATTTCAAGTGTGAGTGTGTAAGCATGATACCAGTGCATCTTTTGTTTCTGTATTCATATTTTGACTTCAAGTGTGAGTGTGTAAGCATGATACCAGTGCATCTTTTGTTTCTGTATTCATATTTTGATTTCAAGTGTGAGTGTGTAAGCATGATACCAGTGCATCTTTTGTTCTGTATTCATATTTTGATTTCAAGTGTGAGTGTGTAAGCATGATACCAGTGCATCTTTTGTTTCTGTATTCATATTTTGACTTCAAGTGTGAGTGTGTAAGCATGATACCAGTGCATCTTTTGTTTCTGTATTCATATTTTGACTTCAAGTGTGAGTGTGTAAGCATGATACCAGTGCATCTTTTGTTTCTGTATTCATATTTTGACTTCAAGTGTGAGTGTGTAAGCATGATACCAGTGCATCTTTTGTTTCTGTATTCATATTTTGACTTCAAGTGTGAGTGTGTAAGCATGATACCAGTGCATCTTTTGTTTCTGTATTCATATTTTGACTTCAAGTGTGAGTGTGTAAGCATGATACCAGTGCATCTTTTGTTTCTGTATTTTTATGCTGTGCTTATTTTGTCACTCATCCAGTGATACAAGGCACAAGGCAATCATCTAATGAGGTTTAACAGGCACACAGCCAGGTTTTAAACTCTCCCCCCCCCCCCCCCCCCCTTAATTTCAAAGGATGCACTCACACCCCCAGCCTCAGTTTCAAGTCTCATCCTCACAACTTGGACAGGGCTGGACTGTGCACAGATGCTGGTTCTGCAGAGAAAATCTCCTCTACCCAGGCTGTCTTCAGTAGGGCAGGATCCTTGGATCAAGAGTGAACTGCCTAATCTGTGAAATGGACCAGCCCCACCCCTCCCCTCCCCACCCTTCTTGTTCCCCCTCCCCCACTTCCCTTCCCCCATCCCCGACCCATCATCGTTTATTAACTGAGTCTTAAAAATAAGACTGCACAAGTTAAACTTCTTGTCAAAAGATGGACCAAATTATGTAAAAACAGATGTTGCCTTTCTTTATGAGGCGTCATAGGTGAGAAGGAAGGGGGGTGGGGGACTGGGAGAGGGATCTATGGGTCTTCATTGTGAGGTTGACCTGTGATCAGTGTGTAGGCTTAGTCACTAGTAGTTCTTATCAAGCAACCATTGTCTTCACCCATGACTGCATACCTATTTGGCCAAGAGCTGACTGTGTAACCCAACCTACGCGCTGAAGATCTCTGGCTTTTCCCACCAACAGTTCGTTATCTGTAAGACAACACTGCGCTTACATGCCCAAGTATTTGGTATGGACATTGTAATTATCATGATTCAGACTGATTAAAACACACATGGAAAGACAGTCACAGAGACAGAGACAGAGAGAGAGAGAGAAAGAGAGAGAGAGAGAGAGAGAGAGAGAGAGAGAGAGAGAGAAGACAGACAGACAGACAGAAAGAGTGAGAGAGAGAATAATGAGACAGGAGGGCGGATGAGGAGGGAAAGAGGAGGGAGGGAAAAGAGAGGAGGAGAGAGGAGAGAGAGAGAGAAAGAGAGAGAGGAGAGGAGGAGAGAGAGAGAGAGAGAGAGGAGAGGAGAGAGAGAGAGAGAGAGAGAGAGAGAGAGAGAGAGAGAGAGACAGAAGACAGACAGACAGATAGATAGACAGAAAGAGACTGAGAGACAGACAGAGGCACAGACAGAGAGAAACAATAATTGGAGAATGAGGGGACAGTGACACTATATCATTGCTGTCACTGCTGAAAGAATCGTCATAATCGGCAACACACAGTGTCCTCGTACACAATGTACACTGTGTTGATTAATCCTTAGACTTCCTAATCCTTCTTCTAACACTTCACTCCTAATCCTCAGGACATACATCTGACGAAGTATAATAATCCGACAAAACCCCACTTTTCTGATCAACTTTAGAACTAGGATCCTGTGTCAACAAACAGTTCAAGCTGTAAACAGTTTCCTTCCTCCCTAGTGAAGGGTGTTGGTCATCCTGTTCTCAGGACATACACTGTACCATTTTGTTTGTCACATTGATAACAACAAACATTTCTACGGCCACATCTTGATGCCAGGCTCATCTGAAGCTGGCCCATCTGATCAAGACA
>CM031625.1:49711680-49714180 GCA_018398815.1 Conus ventricosus
CGCTGATCGTTTCTTTACACTCTTTCACCTCATCTGATTCTTTCTGAATAATTTTTGCCCCAGGCTCTACAATCACCTCACAATAGTCTTTGGGATCTCTCTCTCTTTTCGGCACAGAACTATTATTGTTTCTGGAGTAAATCTGATAACGGTTGCCAGTACCTTCGTCTTCAGCCCTGTTTTGTCTGAAGGGCGCAACAGACACAACTGGACTACTCTTCTTTATGTTAGGAGTGAAGGAAGGAGGGACAACAGAACTGGTGCGAAAGACACCGGTACCACTGCGAAAGGGAATGGGGTGGTAAACTGGAGTAGCTTTGACTGTAGCAACAGAGCGAGGAGGGGCAGGCTGAGGAGGGACAGACTGTCGAGGTGGGAGAGGCTCATGAAACACTGACTGGGATGGAGGATCTGTTAAAGGGGGCTGGGTACAATGGACACTTTTCTTTTCAGAGCCACTGGAAGCAGAAACATCTGGTGTGACATCTGACACATCTGGTGTGACATCTGACACATCAACCTGCACATCTGATGCACCCTCCTGGACAGCTGACAAATCAGCCTTGATAGGATCTGGTATCTCTGTGTCTGTTGTCTCCAGGGAAGACTCGGGAGGACGGGAGGGAGGTTGAACAGGCGGAGGAGAGAGGGGAAGAGCAGGGGGTGGGGAGAGGGGAAAGAGGGGGAGGGGTTGATGACCTTGAGGAAATCTGAGTCAGCACCATCATCAAGTTTGACGTCCAGCGTCCACCTCTTGGACTCTTCCTGGTCATGTGACAGGTCCATATTTACGGGCACAGGCTGTGCACTAATGGCAGAACTAGTATCCTCAGACGGAAATGTAGACTTGTCACTGATGCCTTCCATCTGAGACTGATTAATTCTGACCCCCGAGTATGTGCTCAGACCTTCATGCTGTGGGACTGTTTCAGGGTCATCAACAGCAGAGCTAACCTGTGCTGGAGTTTCATCATTTCTGTTGGAGTCAGTACTCTCTGATGAAGAAACTGCAGTGGCATTCTGCAGAGTGCTGACTTCAAACATGCCTCTCACAGCAGAAACCAGGTTCACTTTCGGTAGTTCAGCAAACTGTGATTCAGTTCTTACACCTTGGGCTTCAACATCCGCACCTTTGTGCTCATCACTGTCATCTTCATTTTCCAAAGGGGGAGTGGGTTCTGGAGGATTTTCAATCAAGATGATGTCATCTCGAGCCAATTTAACATCTGGAGCTTCAGTTCGTACCTCTCTAGGTGACTGCTTGGCTGAAAATGCCTGTTCCCATTTTCTTTCCACATGGCGAAGAGACACTGGAAACACAGACGATGCTTTGCTTCTGGGACTGAGAGACTCTGCACTTCCCACACGCTGATTGAGACTGCTCGCCCAGGGCCTTCCTCTGTCAACTTGACTTTGCTCCTCAGAATCACGATCTCTTTCATCCAAAATATTGTCTGCACTTGATGCATGTCTCAACTTTGGCAATGGCGTTGACTCTTCTATTCCCAAAGAGGCAAACTTCCCTGACAGTTTGTGTACATGCCCTGAAGTGGGTTTAAAATCCCCAACATCGTTTGTATCAAAGCAATTTCTCGAACGTTTAAGGAAAGCTGGTAATTCAGCGGGCCTACCTGTAGTTCTGGGAGATCGTCTGCCTGCCAGCTTGTAGAATGGATTGTCAACGACAGAGGCAATTCTTTCATCTGTACTGCAAGGTTTTGGTGGGCGTGGGCCGTGGGTCGGTTTGTTTGCCATTTCTGTGTGATCAGCAGACGACAATTCGTCCATTTTCTTGTCGTTTCCGGGTTCTTGGTCAACTTTAATTCAGGTTCCCCATCCTTGGACATCTCATTCGAAACACACGAGCCTGAGGCAGTAACAGTCGACGAGGAAATAGCAGAAGCGCTTTTCTCCATTTCCGAGACTTTCAGAAAGTTGCCGAAGTTTCACTGTTCAGGTTGTGACATTCTGTGCACCGTTTGAATGGTGGAACAGAGGAAAACAACAGACGATTGTCACGAAACTGATCCCATAATGGTGGCAACGCCAGTTATGTCCGCTCTCTGCCAAAGCACATAGCCATCCCAAGCGCATAAAACACACGCACAGTACGGGGGTTATGTGACTCCTCTTTTTCCGGGATTTCGTCGAGCGGAAGGATTGTCCCGGTCTAAGTTGACGAGTGACGTCATCAAAGTAGGAGGCGGTCTTCAGAGAGAGAGAGAGAGAGAGAGAGAGAGGTGTACGCGTTCAGCAGAGAGTTATGGTCAAATTATTTTTTGAACTAACCTGATCAAATGGAAACTCTTTGGATAACAGGTTTCCCTGTATTACTTTTCTTTCTTCTCTTTTTTTTTTCTTTCTTTCTTTTATTTCTTTTTTTAAAATTTTAGGTAACCAATTCCGTTCCTGTTTTTTCTTTGTAGCAACCTATGACCTCTACTTTCGATTTTCCATAAACCCGAACTGATATTCTATTGTTAATTCATGCCCAAAATAC
>CM031625.1:49719180-49734180 GCA_018398815.1 Conus ventricosus
TCACACTGCAATACATTTGGATGAAAATCGTCCCATTTAACACTGCAGTACATTTTGATGAAAATACATTTCAGTTAAAGGGAGGGGAAGGCGGTAATAGAGTTTGGGGGGAGGGGGGGGGGGGGAGAAAGAAATGCTGCAGGTCTACAGACTGCAATATAATTGGCAGTGATAGACATCACCACCAGGCTTTGTCGTGATTTCTTTTTGATGTTGCTTCCCCCTCCCCCCCCCCCCTCTCCCAGAACCCCCCCTGGAGGGGTTCCTTCAGATTGTAATGTATTTTATAATCGGGTTGGGTTGTGATGGGGAAGGGGGAGGGGTGGAGCAGGGTTGTTGAAGTGGTGGGAAAGCACCGTGTGTGGCGGTGATCATCAGGGATGAATGCCATCAGAAGACTGATTGATGCAGAGAGGGCTCAAAATAATGGCGCCAAAGGAAAAAGAAAATCATGGAGTGGGAGAAAAAAGAAAAGAGACAGGAGGGAGTGGGTAAAGCGTTTTGTTGCTGTCTCTCAGAGGCTGGCAAACAACTTTGCTGATGCCTCTCCAACTGAATCAATAGGTTTCACCACAGGGGGTCGATGGCTGCATTGGTTGGGGGTAAATTCATGGCTCACTTGTGAGGAGTAAGGGGAGGGGAGGGGAGGGGGAAGGCAGTGGGGGGAGATTTGAGGGGGGTGAGAGAGGAGAAGGGAGGAGCTGCAGCCCAGACAGCAAGGGTCCTAGTGCCTACCTGGGGCCCACCTAGGTTCTGGCTAGATCCAGCTTGTCCAGGCTGGAGCTACCTAGAACCTAGGTGGACCCTAGTACCCTTGCTGTAATGGTGGCAGAGAAAAAGCCAGTTTTGTTTGGTTTGTTCTATCTAAGTGGTTGAAACTTTCCACTGTGTATGGCAGACACGAGAAGGGAGAGGGAGCCTGACGTGATCCTTGAGTTTTTGAGAGAGATTAACATTTTTCATCTGATTTAAGATTTTACGGCAGAAAGATTTTTAACAAAGTTTCTGGTGCGTTTCTAGACGATGTCATTTAAAGAGATGTGTGAAAGTTTTTTTTTTTTTTTTTTTTTTTTTTTTGACTGGTGAGTTGATTTTAACGTGGTGACAGCCCTGATGTGGCCCTTTGCGGTCGGCTGGGCTATAAGCAACATTATCTTATCTTATCTTAAGGGAGAGGGAGGAGAAGGTGGAGGGGAGGAGAGAAGGTGAGGGGGAGGTTCCAGGGGATGGAGAGCAGGGGAGAGTCAGTGTACATGCACTTTCATTCAGAACAGCATCTAAAAAAGAAAAAAAAGGGCGGGGAGGGAGGGGGGGGAGGGAGGGGGGGGGGGGTGTGAGGTGTGGAAGAGGACATGGATTTAGGGAGGTGGGGAGGTCTCCTCTTCCCCCCTTCTCCTGTGATTGGGCTCTGTGTGTGTTGTGAGTTGTTGGCAGGTGCAGGAGATACTCTGTGTGTGTTGTGAGTTGTTGGCAGGTGCAGGAGATACTGTGTGTGTGTTGTGAGTTGTTGGCAGGTGCAGGAGATACTCTGTGTGTGTTGTGAGTTGTTGGCAGGTGCAGGAGATACTCTGTGTGTGTTGTGAGTTGTTGGCAGGTGCAGGAGATACTCTGTGTGTGTTGTGAGTTGTTGGCAGGTGCAGGAGATACTCTGTGTGTGTTGTGAGTTGTTGGTAGGTGCAGGAGATACTCTCAGCAGTTTGCATGACAGCTAAGCCTTCAGCAAGGAAGATTCCATCTCTAATGGACATTTATCATAATTATATTTTCTTGTGTCCTATGTGCACTCCACTTGTCAAGCATGCAAGTCCACACATGTTTATGTGTTAACGTGAAATCACACACATGGGCCTGCATATACCTGATGATGTGTGTGCAAACCCTGACATGTAAATAAATATGTCTGCATGTATATAAGCACAATCAAATTGATGTATGTACACACTGCAAGCACGCATTTGCACACTGCAAGCACACATGCACACGTGCACAAGTGTGCGAGTATGCA
The DNA here is from genome assembly GCA_018398815.1 of Conus ventricosus. NCBI lineage: Eukaryota > Metazoa > Mollusca > Gastropoda > Neogastropoda > Conidae > Conus > Conus ventricosus. Next base: position 49,721,186 of record CM031625.1, read on the forward strand.
TGCATATGTACACACAGGCATGCGCGTACATGCACACACACACACATACACACACACACACACACACACACACACACACACACACACACACACACCACACACACACACAACCACACACACACACAGAGTACATTCATATGTACACATATTCATTCACACTCATGCATTTATAAGCTCTCATACATATGCATGCCCTTCTGGTACCAGAATCGAGATTTGATTCTGGAAGAATGGAGATTGTATTGTAACTCACTTTTTTTTTTACATTGCCTCTTTCTCCCCCTCTGTGTGTGTGTGTGTGTCATTCATTTAACGTCTTTCCACTAATCGTGATATTAGACGATGTGTGTGTGTGTGTGTGTGTGTGTGTGTGTGTGTGTGTGTGTGTGTGTGTGTGTGTGTGTGTGCGTGTGGGTGCGTACGTGCGTGTATGTGTGTGTGTGTGTGTGTGTGTGTGTGTGTGTGTGTGTGTGTGTGTGTGTGCGTGCGTGTGGGTGCGTATGTGCGTGTGTGTGTGTGTGTGTGTGTGTACATGCGCACACGTGTGTTTGCATGCTCATGTGTGTTCATATGAATTAAAACTGTCCATAATGCATCACCTGACTGTTTCAAGATCATGCCAGTAACTTGAGTAAGTCGGCCTAAGATTCTGGCGCAGAATGGATCGAGATAAAGATCAGGAAAACTGAGAACTGACACACTTGTTTGAAGACAGGAACTGTCATGACCTGTCTTTACTCTTTGCCCAGCAGAAGTGTTCAGACAATCCAGCTTTGTCTCACAGTTTCCTGACTTCCTACCTTTTACCCACAGTTTACAACTGTTTTGAAAAGTTTACTTCATTTTCCTACATTTTACAAAACATATTGTAAACTTCTTTTCAGCATGGTCCTACTTTTGAACAAAACTCTTCGCATAGCAAGTGGACAAACAAGCAGAAACCAGTCACAATATTTCAGTATATTGTGCAATATTGTAAGACCTGTATGACTTGTACATGCACTTTACACCTTTTTCCCCAACATCATACTTTTTCTTGTTGTATAATTTCACTACTTCTCCAAATGTAGTATCTTTCCTGCATTTAAAATTTTCTTCTTTTTGTTGTTGTCTTTTTTCTTTTTTTGGTAAAATTTTAACCACTGTTTTCATGGCTCAGGTTGGTCTTGTGGGTAGGTTGAAAGATATTTGTTTTGAAGGTCAGTGGTTTGAGTCCCCACCCAAGACAGTCATTTCAGAAGAGACTTTGTCTTTGGAATTAATACCTGTTTCGAGTCCGTTCTGTTCTAGTCCAACAGATGAAACTTTAAACCAAGGTCCTATGTCATAAACGAATGAACAAATAATATTGCCTGTATATTAAAATCCCACTTCACTTTTAGGAGGTGAGTTGAATATCAAGTGCAAGTTGGATTAATGACACGAAAATTGAAAAAAAGATGCAAAGTGGAGTTATGTTCAAAGATCATTCCTGAAGACAGAATGTGGCTTCCTTTATGGCGGGATTAAAATAAATCGCATATGCAAAAAAACCTCACCAATTGGTACATTTCAGAGTTCTAGCTGAGGAAAAGGAAAAAGACCTCTCCTTTTCCCCAATTATGGACTACTTTCCTGCACTTTCCTGTTATTCCAGTACCTCCTGCACATGTCATTCAGGCACTTTCCTGTTATTTCCAGTACCTCCTGCACATGTCATTTAGGCCACTTTCCTGTTATTTCCAGTACTTCCTGCATGTGTCATTCAGGCACTTTCCTGTTATTTCAAGTACCTCCTGCATGTGTCATTCAGGCACTTTCCTGTTATTTCCAGTACCTCCTGCACATTCATTCATGCACTTTCCTGTTATTTCCAGTACCTCCTGCACATGTCATTCAGCACTTTCCTGTTATTTCCAGTACCTCCTGGCACATGTCATTTAGGCACTTTCCTGTTATTTCCAGTACCTCCTGCACATGTCATTCAGGCACTTTCCGTTATTTTCCGGTACCTCTCCTGCACATGTCATTCAGGCACTTTCCTGTTATTTCCAGTACCCTCCTGCACATGTCATTCAGGCACTTTCCTGTTATTTCCGGTACCTCCTGCACATGTCATTCAGGCACTTTCCTGTTATTTTCCAGTACCTCCTGCACATGTCATTCAGGCACTTTCCTGTTATTTCCAGTACCTCCTGGCACATGTCATTCATGCACTTTCCTGTTATTTCCAGTACCTCCTGCACATGTCATTCAGGCACTTTCCTGTTATTTCCGGTACCGTCCTGCACATGTCATTCAGGCACTTTTTCCCGTTATTTTCCGGTACCTCCTGCACGTGTCATTCAGGCACTTTCCTGTTATTTCCAGTACCTCCTGCACATGTCATTCAGGCACTTCCTGTTATTTCCAGTACCTCCTGCACATGTCATTCAGGCACTTTCCTGTTATTTCAAGTACCTCCTGCACATGTCATTCAGCACTTTCCTGTATTTCCAGTACCTCCCGCACATGTCATTCAGGCACTTTCCGTTATTTCCAGTACCTCCTGCACATGTCATTCATGCACTTTCCTGTTATTTTCCGGAACCTCCTGCACGTGTCATTCAGGGACTTTCCTGTTATTCCGGAACCTCCTGCACGTGTCATTCAGGCACTTTCCTGTTATTTCCGGTACCTCCTGCAGATGTCATTCAGCACTTTCCTGTTATTTCCAGTACCTCCTGCATGTGTCATTCAGGCACTTTCCTGTTATTTCCAGTACCTCCTGCACATGTCATTCAGGCACTTTCCTGTTATTTCCAGTACCTCCTGCATGTGTCATTCAGGCACTTTCCTGTTATTTCCGGTACCTCCTGCATGTGTCATTTAGGCACTTTCCTGTTATTTCCAGTACCCTCCTGCACGGCATTTAGGCACTTTCCTGTTATTTCCAGTACCTCCTGCACATGTCATTTAGGCACTTTCCTGTTATTTCAAGTACCTCCTGCACGTGTCATTCAGGCACTTTCCTGTTATTTCCAGTACCTCCTGCACGTGTCATTTAGGCACTTTTCCTGTTATTTCCAGTACCTCCTGCACGTGTCATTCAGGCACTTTCCTGTTATTTTTGGTACCTCCTGCACATGTCATTTAGGCACTTTCCTGTTATTTCCGGTACCTCCTGCACATGTCATTTAGGCACTTTCCTGTTATTTCCGGGACCTCCTGCACATGTCATTTAGGCACTTTCCTGTTATTTCCGGTACCTCCCTGCACATGTCATTTAGGCACTTTCCTGTTATTTCCGGTACCCTCCTGCACATGTCATTTAGGCACTTTCCCTGTTATTTCCGGTACCGTCCTGCACGTGTCATTTAGGCACTTTCCTGTTATTACCGGTACCTCCTGCACATGTCATTTAGGCACTTTCCTGTTATTTCAAGTACCTCCTGCAAGTGTCATTCAGGCACTTTCCTGTTATTTCCATACCTCCTGCATGTGTCATTTAGGCACTTTCCTGTTATTTCCGTACCTCCTGCACATGTCATTTAGGCACTTTCCTGTTATTTCCGGTACCTCCTGCACGTGTCCATTCAGGGACATTCCTGTTATTTCCAGTACCTCCTGCACGTGTCGTTCAGGCATTTTCCTGTTATTTCCAGTACCTCCTGCACGTGTCGTTCAGGCACTTTCCTGTTATTCCGGTACCTCCTGCACGTGTCGTTCAGGCTACTTCAGACAAGTTCCAATGCGAAAAAAGTATCTGCACTTTTCGCTGTAGCTTTTGGTGATGGGTCGGTAAAAACCTTCTGAATGAGGATATTCTTCCTTATATTTTTTTTTTACCCAGGAAAATTTAGGCCTTTGACTAGATGTATCCTCCAGGGAAATTCTCTCTCATTAACGATCCATTTTCTTTGTTCACATATAGATTGAGTCTGTGTAATCACCAAGATTTGGGTGTCATCTGTCTGTCTGTCTGTCTGTCTGTCTGTCTGTCTGTCTCTCTCTCTCTCTCTCTCTCTCTCTCTCTTTTTCTCTGTCTGTCTGTCTGTGTGTCTGTGCATGTGTGTGTGTGTGTGTGTGTGTGTGTGTGTGTGTGTGTGTGTGTGTGTGTGTGTGTGTGTGCGTGCGTGTGTGTGTGTGTACATCAAATGAAGTGTGGTGTGTGTGTGTGTGTGTGTGTGTGTGTGTGTGTGTGTGTGTGTGTGTGTGTGTGTGTGTGCATGCCAAACCATAGTAAGTAACTCTGCCAGTTTCTGAGTAATTACATGTGCTAGTATAACCAAACATACAGATAACTATTGATGAGACTTTTCCAGCCATCCCCCTGGTGAAGATGTCACCAAATGAGAATCGCTGTAAATCTGTGATTAATGTTTTCAGAAAGAAAGGTAGGACAAAAGAAGGGAAGATTAAAGAGGAAAGTTTTTAAGAGTTTTTAGAAGTGGGGGAAAAATAGGAAACATATATGTGAGAAGAGCTAGTGAAAACGTGGAAAAGGTAGGTTAATAAAAACAGCAAACATGGAGAAATGGAAAAAAAAAGTAGACAAAAGATAGGAAAAGGTTGAAAGATAGGGATATGTGAGGACAAGCAGGAAACGAGAGAGAGAGAGAGAGAGAGAGAGAGAGAGAGAGAGAGAGAGAGAGAGAGAGAGAGAGAGAGAGGAAAAACAAAACAAAAAAGCAGGGAAAAGCTGTGCTGTCTGCACACAGGTCAATGCAGAGGGCAGAAATCCCTCGGCCAGACTGAATGGCTGCCGATCTGAGCAGAGCCTGTTCGTCCACCCTGAAAAGAAAGCCACTTAATGGATCAAAGAGATTTCATTGCCACCACACAAAACAACTAAGCCAGCGTTGCCACTGGGCGGGAGGGCGTGCAGGGTACTCAAGCCGAGACAAAGGGCTTACATTCACAGAGCTTATAGTGTTTTGATAAGCCAGACGGGCAGTACACGCAGCTGATCTCCCAACGGCTGTGTGCAAAAAAGCAAGGTTGGAATCTTTAACCCCTTCAATTCTGACCACCACAGAAATCAGCGGAGATCTGAAAAGGAGCGGAACATTGTTTCTGCCCCGTTAGTTGTGCTGTTGGATGGCTATGAAGTGGTCATGCATTTCCCCTTTTAAATGTTCGAGAGGTCGGTGTTCAAATCATTTTTGCTTTGCCTGTTTTCCTATTCTTTCTGTACTAAATCGAAATTAAAAAAAAAAATTTGATCACTCTGTGTTGAGGACAATTGATCCATTTAGATAATTAAAGTCAAGCTCTCCCAAAATTTGACAGAAATCATAACAAGGAGACATGATAAGCAAAGCTAATTTTTGTTTTGTTTTGTTTTTTGTTCATCGATCTCTACAACACTTGTTTGCTGAAAGAGTAAATGATATCATGATGCCATGAACAGACATGAAACTCCAGAGTGGGCTCATGGGTAGCCGTCAATTTTAGATGGCCAGTTCATTGAATTTAAAAGTTGGTTGAGCTCCAAGTTGATGATTTTTTTAAAAACTCAAAGTGAATTTGAATATCATTTTACAGTCATAAGGTAAACAGTTATTTATAAAACCTGTACTTTAAAAGATTGTGTGACAGTGGAAGTTCGAGAGTGAATGGTTGAAAAAGAGAAGAAACAAGAAATGCCAGATCAAACCACAGAAAAAAAATTGACAGGCCAAGTTCAGAACAAAACATTTTCAAAGCAAAAAAATGTTTCCTTAACAAATGAACTTGTGAAACCGCCTGTATATTTTTTACTGATTTATTCAGGTATAGATGGTCTTATCTGTATGTATTAAAGAGTTCATTTTGTCTGATTACTTCCCCCCCCCCCCCCCCCCCCCCCCCCCCCCAAATTTGTGGTTAAAGAATGTAAAAGGGGTTGACAGCGAAGGGGTTAAATCAAGGGCTGGACAGTCAAAGGGTCAGCAGTGGTTAACATGTATTACATAAACCTGGTAACTGGCTGACCGATAGACTGCTGAAAGGGGGGGGGGGGGGGGGGGGGGGAGAAAAAAAGAAAGAAAAGAGAAAGAAAACAGTTAAAAAGACTTGTGTATTCTTTTTTTTTTCCCTTTGATTGTAGCACAGGCACACTTTACACAGACCCTGGCACAGCATGACACAGAACACACAGTGCTGTGTGTACAGACTGGCACAGCATGACACAGAACACACAGTGCTGTGTGTACAGACTGGCACAGCATGACACAGAACACACAGTGCTGTGTGTACAGACTGGCACAGCATGACACAGAACACACAGTGCTGTGTGTACAGACTGTGTCCAAACTCTTGAACGCCAGTGGCCGAGCTGGTCAGTGGCAAGGAACGATAAGAGTGACGGATGTTTGGGTAGTTTGTCATGATAAGACAGCAGCCATTACCTGGCCAGACCGGTCTGGTCATGAAGGGTCAAGAATGCAGACTTGCCGTCTGGCAGGCCACACACCCACATTGATTTTTGTGGTGAAGCCACCCCCCCCCCCTCCTCCCCCCTTCACCCACCTACTCCTCCCACATCCCAGTCCTCATACACATACACCTCGATATTGTTTTTTCCCTCTCATTAAAATGTAAACTTATCGCTTATTCGACCAGAACGGGAATTAGTCAATGGCATTGTAATTGTGAATTCATGAGCCATTTTGACTTATTGGTAGAAAGTGGTCTTCTGTTTTGTGTTTGTTCATGTGTGAAGACCCTTCATAAAGTAAATCTTTGGTTATTAGAAATGTAGTCTTTTGATAGGATAGGAGAGAAGACTTGTTTATCATCATGTTTGGTGTAAACTGTTTGAGACTGAATATCGTTGGTGTGATTTTACACCATTTGACCTTTAAAATATAATTTCGCTATTATCATTTTTCTTTTAGCATTTACACGATACATGATACACGATACACAATATTTTATTTGTCCTCAAAGAATACAAGGAAAATTTGTTTGTGTTGCCATCATCAAAATTCACATATTACAACAAATTTTTAACATGTACATCATTAGAAATATTCCACTCTTTCCACTGTGCTCGGTCATTCCTTGTCAATTCATTTATCCATCTTGTATCAGTCTGTACACATATATGAATATTAACACATGCACGCACACATCCTACCATCCCCTCCCCCCCCCCCCCCCCCACCCGAGATACACACACACCACACCAATGTAGAATCACTCGCACACACCCTGCCAAAATAGAGTCACACACACACACACACACACACACACACACACACACACACACACACACACACACACACACAGAGGCATTTTCAGGAAACTTTCTAGTAAATGTTTCCCTGTCCTCCCTTTCCCTCATACCTGAGACTTTATCTTAGTATATTTAAGAACAGAATCTGTTGGGGTTTTTTTTTTTTCCAATGAAACTTGCCATAAATTCCCAGTATCACGGGTTCTTGATTTGTTTGTTCTTACAGGAGGAAGAAGATGAAGGGGAAGTTGGGGGTGGGGGTGGGAGAAGCATGAGGGAGGTAGTGTTCTGAAATTACTGCGACATTCTCTTTCCTTCACCCCTCAAATCCTGAGCCGCCTGTAGACCTTGATGGGTGGGGCAGGTGGTTGTTGAGCGTAGACCTTGATGGGTGGGGCAGGTGGTTGTTGAGCGTAGACCTTGATGGTGGGCAGGTGGTTGTTGAGCGTAGACCTTGATGGGTGGGCAGGTGGTTGTTGACGTAGACCTTGATGGGTGGGGCAGGTGGTTGTTGAGCGTAGACCTTGATGGGTGGGGCAGGTGGTTGTTGAGCGTAGACCTTGATGGGTGGGGCAGGTGGTTGTTGAGCGTATCCCTGGACTTGAGATGATCGTCAGGTCCAGAGCTGTTTGGTGGGTGGGGAGTGTCTTTGGAAAAGCAGAGTAAAGCAAGTGCAGGCAGTCACTGTTACATTGCACAGTGAAACAGGCAGTCACTGTTACCTTGCACAGTGAAACTCAGAGTAAAGCAAGTGCTGGCAGTCACTGTTACCTTGCACAGTGAAACTCAGAGTAAAGCAAGTGCTGGCAGTCATTGCACAGTGAAACAGGCAGTCACTGTTACATTGCACAGTGAAACTCGGAGTAAAGCAAGTGCTGGCAGTCACTGTTGCGTTGCACAGTGAAACAGGCAGTCACTGTTACCTTGCACAGTGAAACTCAGAGTAAAGCAAGTGCTGGCAGTCACTGTTACCTTGCACAGTGAAACTCAGAGTAAAGCAAGTGCTGGCAGTCATTGCACAGTGAAACAGGCAGTCACTGTTACATTGCACAATGAAACTCGGAGTAAAGCAAGTGCTGGCAGTCACTGTTACGTTGCACAGTGAAACAGGCAGTCACTGTTACATTGCACTGTGAAACTCTGAGTAAAGCAAGTGCTGGCAGTCACTGTTACATTGCACAGTGAAACTCTGAGTAAAGCAACTGCTGGCAGTCACTGTTACATTGCACAGTGAAACAGCAGTCACTGTTACCTTGCACAGTGAAACTCAGAGTAAAGCAAGTGCTGGCAGTCACTGTTACATTGCACAGTGAAACAGGCAGTCACTGTTACCTTGCACAGTGAAACTCAGAGTAAAGCAAGTGCTGGCAGTCACTGTTACGTTGCACAGTGAAACAAGCAGTCACTGTTACGTTGCAGAGTGAAACAAGCAGTCACTGTTACCTTGTACTGTGAAACAAGCAGTCACTGTTACATTGCACAGTGAAACTCAGAATAAAGCAAGTGCTGGCAGTCACTGTTACGTTGCACAGTGAAACAAGCAGTCACTGTTACGTTGCACAGTGAAACAGGCAGTCACTGTTATGTTGCACAGTGCAACTCAGAGTAAAGCAAGTGCTGGCAGTCACTGTTACATTGCACAGTGAAACAGGCAGTCACTATTACCTTGCACAGTGAAACTCAGAGTAAAGCAAGTGCTGGCAGTCACTGTTACGTTGCACAGTGAAACAGGCAGTCACTGTTACCTTGCACAGTGAAACTCAGAGTAAAGCAAGTGCTGGCAGTCACTGTTACGTTGCACAGTGAAACAAGCAGTCACTGTTATGTTGCACAGTGAAACTCAGAGTAAAGCAAGTGCTGGCAGTCACTGTTACGTTGCACAGTGAAACAAGCAGTCACTGTTACGTTGCACAGTGAAACAAGCAGTCACTGTTGCATTGCACAGTGAAACTCAGAGTAAAGCAAGTGCTGGCAGTCACTGTTACGTTGCACAGTGAAACAGGCAGTCACTGTTACATTGCACAGTGAAACAGGCAGTCACTGTTACCTTGCACAGTGAAATTTCAGAGTAAAGCAAGTGCTGGCAGTCACTGTTACCTTGCACAGTGAAACTCAGAGTAAAGCAAGTGCTGGCAGTCACTGTTACCTTGCACAGTGAAACAGGCAGTCACTGTTACATTGCACAGTGAAACAGGCAGTCACTGTTACCTTGCACAGTGAAACTCTGAGTAAAGCAAGTGCTGGCAGTCACTGTTACATTGCACAGTGAAACTCAGAGTAAAGCAAGTGCTGGCAGTCACTGTTACATTGCACAGTGAAACTCTGAGTAAAGCAAGTGCTGGCAGTCACTGTTACATTGCACAGTGAAACTCAGAGTAAAGCAAGTGCTGGCAGTCACTGTTACATTGCACAGTGAAACTCTGAGTAAAGCAAGTGCTGGCAGTCACTGTTACATTGCACAGTGAAACTCTGAGTAAAGCAAGTGCTGGCAGTCACTGTTACATTGGACAGTGAAACTCTGAGTAAAGCAAGTGCTGGCAGTCACTGTTACATTGCACAGTGAAACTCTGAGTAAAGCAAGTGCTGGCAGTCACTGTTACATTGCACAGTGAAACTCTGAGTAAAGCAAGTGCTGGCAGTCACTGTTGCGTTGCACAGTGAAACTCAGAGTAAAGCAAGTGCTGCAGTCACTGTTGCGTTGCACAGTGAAACTCACACAGTTAGTGTGATCAGTTCTTAATGGCTAGACATCTAAGCAAACTAAACCAGTGAAAAGATTCTCAAATAAAGCCGATTATACACTTCTAAGCTCAATGTTGTTTTTGTTTTTTCTTTTTTCTTTTTAAAAGTGAGATGGAGTAGGTAGGATCTGGAACCTGTGCTGCACCCCTCCCCATCCTCCCCCCCCCCCCCCCCCCATTGTTGTATTCTGTGCTTGTAGTGAAGTTAATGGTCAAATGTAATACAGCCACGTTTCTTGTACCTGAAATAAGGGAATTACATATTTTTACCCTGTCAGCCACATTTTAGGTTCACCAAATTTCGGCTTAGCCAAATAATGCTGTTGAAATCAGTAAATTTCGGCTGACCCATTTTGAGGTTAAAGTATAACATACTCAATAGTATTCCCGAACCTCAGACTTAGGGCTATTCTGTTGGCTTTTGGGGAACACTCCACTCATACACAGAGAGGAGGGGAGCAGCCACACTTGGTGTTTGTGTTGGGTTGTGCTGGGAACCAATGCATGATTGATGAGACTGGCCAGTGAATGATTGACGGCGCCCAACATTGAGGGCTGATAAGGGGAAAGGTGTTGCTGATTGGCTGCCTGATAGTCGCCCCGACTTCTGACCTAAGGCCGTTGTTTTGGTCTGTGGGGTTAGCGTTCTCTGCCATGGCCTCTCAGCACCTGCGTTTCTTATGCTTTCGTTGTTGTTGTTGTTGTTGTTGTTGTTGTTGTTCTCCTTCCTCTTTTCTTCTTCTTCTTCTGTCAGTCAGCAGTCTTATATCTATAGTTGAACATTGTCTTTTTCCTTCTCTATCTTCCCCCCCCCCCCTCCCCTTTCCCCTTTCCTTCCCTTATTCATAGGCCCAACAGAAATGAAACACATTCGTCAACATATTCATCATTGATTCAGCTTAAATACAAGAACTAAGTTTAAACAATTGGCATCCATTGGACACAAATTACTGTGGCACAGAATAAACTGAATTTCTCTTTTTGTTCTGTCTGTCTGTCTGTCTGACTGTCTGTCTGTCTCCCCCCCCCCCCCCCCCCCCCCCCCCCCCCCCCCCCCCCCCCCCCCCACATATGCAGCTTTGCTAAATCATAGTCATAATGACTGAGATAAACATTTGCCAGGGCTTAATTTTCCTCCCACAACTTTTTGTTTTGTTTGTTAAGCAACTAACTGTTTTGTGATAAACAAATGCTCCTGTTGTGAGACTCCAAGGACAAACCTGGACACTCGCACTTCTCTGATGAATGCATTACCCGCCAGACCCCCTCTTCACTGATCGCTTGACTGTCTAATTGTTTGGTTAATTGGCTGACAATTGGGTTACTTGGCTGCTTAGTGGCTGACCCAGTTGGTTGAGTGACTTGTAACTAACTTGCTGACTGACTGACTGACTGACTGACTGACTGACTGATTGATTGACTGATTGTGCTGCAGGAGCATGACGGTGCCGACGACCTGCTGAATGCGGAGCGAGCCCATCTGATCAACAGCAAGAAGACACTGGAGGCACAGCTTAGACTGGTGCAGCAACAGCTCCAGGTAGACCCCAGGGGAAATAGTTATTATCATTGTAACCTTCCCAATATCGTAGTCGATTTTGGTTAAGTTAGCTAGTCTATTTGGTTGTTTTGGGTAGAAAGTCAAAATTGTAGATCGAAATTATTAAGATTGTTAATGATCATTTTTTTTTATTAATTCATTATAGGCAATTATAATTTGTTGTTATTATCTTTATTATGGGTGGTAAATAAGAAATGAAGGAAAATAAATATAAACGGAAGTAATGACAAAACGGAAGTAATGACAATTGCATGCCAGGAGTGGCACACAGCGTGGAGGATTGAACCAATGTGGAAGAATTTATGCAGATACTAAATCAGTGTCTGCGCTTTCACGTTTAGTTCATAACCAAAAATTACATTTTCTTTTAAATGTAGCCAGCAGTTTTCATAATTAAGAATAATATGTACTAGTAATTGTCTTATTTACTTGTGCTAAAAGAAAGAAAGTAATAAAAGGACATAAAATTTGTAAAACTTCAAATCTTTTTTTTTTAGTTTGATTAATTCAGTGAGAACATTGGTTGTCCTTGTTCAGGTGAACTCGGGACAACTCGCAGGCACTGACTTTCGGGTGGTGGGGGGTACATCATCATGATCAGGAGAAAGATGATGATGATGACGATGATGATGATGATGATGATGATGATGATGATATTCATTATGACGATGATTAGAGAAAGGATAGTGATGAAGACAATAATGATTATGAAACAATAGTGGTGATAATGGTTACAGTCAGGATAGTAATAATGATGATAGTGATGAAGACAATAATGATAATGAAACAATGATGGTGATAATGGTTACAGTCAGGATAGTAATAATGATGATAGTGATGAAGACAATAATGATAATGAAACAATGATGGTGATAATGGTTACAGTCAGGATAGTAATAATGATGATAGTGATGAAGACAATAATGATAATGAAACAATGATGGTGATAATGGTTACAGTCAGGATAGTAATAATGATGATAGTGATGAAGACAATAATGATAATGAAACAATGATGGAGATAATGGTTACAGTCAGGATAGTAATAATGATGATAATGATACCACACCCATGTCCAGAGCTGGAGCTCAGCCCCCTGTGCAAAGTCAGGTGAGAGACAAGGTATGCTTTATGTGTTAATTGTGAAATGACATTCATGCCAAGATTTCTCTCTCTCTCTCTCTCTCTCTCTCTCTCTCTCTCTCTCTCTCTCTCTCTCTCTCTCTCTCTCTCTCTCTCTCATGAATGATACGTGTGGAAATAATGTATGCATGACGAGGACATAGTGTAAGACTGGGCTTTGGCCTAAAATCTTCATCCTTGCGTATTAAAGATCAATCAATCAATCAATCAATCTCTCTCTCTCTCTCTCTCTCTCTCTCTCTCTCTCTCTCTCTCTCTCTCTCTCTCTCTCTCTCTCACACACACACACACACACACACACACACACACACACACACACACACACACACACACAGTATTCTCAAGTTAGAGGGGGGAAATGTAAGTACCTC
>CM031625.1:49739180-49749180 GCA_018398815.1 Conus ventricosus
ATGCAGCCTGCTTGTTTTCATGATTCTTTTGTGTGTTGCACACATGTACTTTGTAATGATAATAGTGGGCTCTATGACATTTAGCATTTACACATTGTCACTTATTGAACAGCAATTCAGACTGTGTAAGATAAGCTAATGTTGCTTATAGCCCAGCCGACCGCAAAGGGCAACAATTCAGACTGTGTGTATAGACATGAATGTGGATGTAGGACGACAAAGGGCAACAATTCAGACTGTGTGTATAGACATGAATGTGGATGTAGGACGACAAAGGGCCACAATTCAGACTGTGTGTATAGACATGAATGTGGATGTAGGACGACAAAGGGCCACAATTCAGACTGTGTGTATAGATATGAATGTGGATGTAGGATGACAAAGGGCCACAATTCAGACTGTGTGTATAGACATGAATGTGGATGTAGGACGACAAAGGGCCACAATTCAGACTGTGTGTATAGACATGAATGTGGATGTAGGACGACAAAGGGCCACAATTCAGACTGTGTGTATAGACATGAATGTGGATGTAGGACGACAAAGGGCCACAATTCAGACTGTGTGTATAGACATGAATGTGGATGTAGGACGACAAAGGGCCACAATTCAGACTGTGTGTATAGACATGAATGTGGATGTAGGACGACAAAGGGCCACAATTCAGACTGTGTGTATAGACATGAATGTGGATGTAGGACGACAAAGGGCCACAATTCAGACTGTGTGTATAGACATGAATGTGGATGTAGGACGACAAAGGGCCACAATTCAGACGTGTGTGTATAGACATGAATGTGGATGTAGGACGACAAAGGGCCACAATTCAGACTGTGTGTATAGACATGAATGTGGATGTAGGACGAGAAACAGTTGCAAGAAAACAATGTGAAACTGTGGTTGGAACTGTTTGGCATTACTTTTCACATGTGACAATTGACAGCAGTTCTGTGACATTCACTGGATTACCTTGGAGGGGGGGGCTGTAGGAGTGGACAGAGGACGAACCATGTCATATAAGCCTCAACTTCCTGTTTCCTCTACGAACGTGCATGTCAGTGAGAAAACTGCATGTTGGTCTGCTGTAATAGTGTTGTCACAATAAAATGGGACACATTCAGGTGACATTGACATGACCTTTCACTCTCACAAAGACAGAATATGATTCACATTACAGAATAAACCTTCATGACCATGCCCGGAAAATTTCATAGCCAGAGGTTTATGCTTGGTTATGGTGACGCATGAACCATGCATACCCATTTTAACAAGAGAATCCAAAAACTAGGGGTTGTTTTGCGTCAGAGAATCCAAATGCAAGAGGGTTAACTACCATCTGTATTGTGATCTGCAGGTATGAACAAACGATGTCAGTGAGTGTTGTTGTCATGGTGCTGATGCTGTTGCAGCAACACCTGGGCATCACTCATGGAGAGAACCGCCACGCCATTCAGCGTGCCAGCGCTGGTTCGACGCCACAGACCGTGCGAGAGGATACACACTGGTAGGGGGGTGTTTGTACACAGTTCTTTCTTATCCTGTGTGCAGTGGTACACAGTTCTTTCTTATCCTGTGTGCAGTTGTACACAGTTCTCTCTTATCCTGTGTGCAGTGGTACACAGTTCTTTCTTATCCTGTGTGCAGTTGTACACAGTTCTTTCTCATCCTGTGTGCTGTTCTACACAGTTCTTTCTTATCCTGTGTGTAGTTGTACACAGTTCTTTCTTATCCTGTGTGCAGTTGTACAGTTCTTTCTTATCCTGTGTGCAGTTAGGAGAAGCATTGGTATGCTGGCAATCTTAAAGAAATTCTCCCGTTTTTCCTTTTTACAGTTCAGTGGATGTAGTCTCATTTTGTGCTTATATTTAACTCCTCACCGATAAAAATAAAAGTTGTTTGTTTCTTTTTTTAAATGATAGAGATGGTATTTTTGATATGAAGAGATCAGCACAAGAAATGTTTAATATTTTCATTTCCTTTGTGCCACAGCAGCAGTTTGATTTTAGCTAGAAGGCACTTAACAGCATACTGACTGCAAAGTTTGTGTTATACCCCTTCAGTTGATATAGAACAATAGGCCATTGCCTTTGTTTTAGGAGGCTGGCAGTAATGTTTTTGTTAAATTGAGCATTGGCAAGGAAGAGAATTTGTTTTGCGTTGTCCATTGCGAAGGGCTTTGGTAGTAATCTGTCATTTTCTGTCGTGCTCTGACTTGCACGCCATGTTGCTGTGAGGAAGGTCATGTGTGTGTGTGTGTGTGTGTGTGTGTGTGTGTGTGTGTGTATGTGTGTGTGTGTGTGTGTGTGTGTGTGTGTGTGTGTGGTATGTGTGTGTGTGTGTGTGTGTGTGTGTGTGTGTGTGTGTATGCATGTATGTATTATTCAAAATTTCATATAAAATGTGTTTTACATGCCATTTGTTGTGGACAATTACTGAATTAGATGCACAGGTAGGTGTGTGTGTGTGTGTATGTGTTTGTATGTTTGTGTGTGTGTGTGTGTGTGTGTGTGTGTGTGTGTGTGTGTGTGGTGCGTGTGTGTGTGTGTGTATGTGTGCATGTGTGTCTGTGGGTGTGTGCGTGCATGTGTGCGTGCATGCGTGTGTCTGTGTTCTTTAAGATTTCATGTAAAATATGTAAGTCTTAATTCAAAGCTGGAGATGTTGTTCTGTGTAAACATTTGTTAGTATAGACATAACTATCCTTGAAACGTCCTTAAACTTATTTGTCGGCATGACCTCTGTACAGGGGCCTTCCATGAGCGCTGACCTCTTTACAAGAGAGCGTCTGGAGCGACCTCTGGTGAGGGTGTTCCAGAGGCACCCCGGAACTCAGCTGCCTGAAGCCCAGGACATCATCAGGGTTTGTGTGCTTGTTCATTGTTATATTTCATCTGCATAGGTCAGCGACTGACCTAGAACTTTGACATTGCAAAGATGAAGGTCAGCCAGAAGGCTCAGATTGGTTTGGTTTGAGGTGTGTGTGTGTGTGTGTGTGTGTGTGTGTGTGTGTGTGTGTGTGTGTTGGGGGATGAGAGAGGGGAGGGGAAGTATGCCCATCTAAGTATGCACATGCATTTGTGTAACTTATCTCAGTATCTGATCAGAATATATCAACATTATCTTCATAATTCCATTATTTCTCTCCCTTCTTCTTTTCTCCTTTTTATTTGAACTCTGAGCAAGCACACACATACACACACATGTACACACACACACACACACACACACCACATAAACAAAGTCAAAGAGTTGGATCAAATCCAGAATGGCGTCATTTCAGATGACTATATTGATGACAACTAATGAACAAAGGAAAACAATATTTTAGGCTTAGATTCTAATTCTGATGCAAGTTGCTTGCCTCTTGTGATGACAAATTTATAATGCCACTCATAAAATCTCAAATAAGTGTGTTCTCCATGTTCAGGAATGGTGGGAAATGTCATGTCTATAAAATTCTTTCCATTCCTAACTTTCAGCCTACTGCGTGCACGGCTCCATGCGTTGCTCATAGCTCTGCTGCCTACAGCACGCACGGTGCCGTCCGCTGACTGAGAGCGCCGTTGTCTATGGCGCGCACACGTCCTTGCATTCTTATTTCGAAAAATTCTAGTATTCAAACTCTAACGGTCAAAGAGAAATAACTCCCGCCAGAACTTAGTAGAGGGTTCCTGCTAGCCTGACGTGGCCTAGTTCTTAAGTTCAAGCAAAGTTCATGTTTGCTATCTGGGGCTGAAACAAAGAATTCCACGCTGGGGTTTTTCCGACCTGAACTGACTGTGTTTCTAGCACTGGCCTTTCGTCTGCTAGTCAAAATGGCAGCTCGGCGCCGGCAAGTCATTCCGTTCGAACAAGTTATTTAAGAATGTATTCAAGGCGGTTCGAATAACAAAGGAGAGTTGATCGACAGTGGAGATGATAGGGAAGATGAGGAACGTCTGTTTGAAGATGTTCTTGGTTACAATGACAAATCAACCGATTCGAGTGATTCAGTAACACACACACACACAGGCGCTTGACGCGCAAAATCTCTGTAGCCCAAATTCTGTGAAACTGTTTAAAAATGGGTAATAACTGATAACGAAAAGCACCATATCCATTAGGTGAGTGCTTTTTTGTATCAACTTGTGTGCCTGCCAGTACTAAACATTGATCGTCAAACTCTGCACTTGTTTTTATTTCTGTGTGTTTTGGTTACTTTATTTACCCATGCGTTGTCTCGACGCAGGATCTGTTAGAGTTTTGAAAGTACATTCATCTAAAAGTCCTTGATTTCTTCTTCTCCGGACATACCAAGCATGATGTTAACACGGACCAAACATAACACGTAAAATAAATTCCAAAAATGCCAAACTCACTCTGTAGGCAGGGTTTTAGCGTGAGTGGCTGTGTGCGGGAGGGGGGAGAACTCACGCTGCACACATACGCAAGGATAGTGTTAAGGGTTTGAACTGATGAGTGTTAGCCAACACACAGAGCTGTGAGATCAAGAGACAAAGCCTTAACTCTTAGGCTGGTAGTTGCGACATGTCGCGCTCCACACGTCATACCCTTCTGCTGGTAGTTGCGACATGTCACACTCCACACGTCATACCTTCTGCTGTAGTTGTGACATGTCACGCTCCACACGTCATACCCTTCTGCTGTTGTTGTGACATGTCACGCTCCACTCCTCATACCCTTCTGCTGGTAGTCGTGACATGTCACGCTCCACACGTCATACCCTTCTGCTGGTAGTTGTGACATGTCACGCTCCACACGTCATACCTTCTGCTGGTGGTTGAGACATGTCGCGCTCCACACGTCATACCCTTCTGCTGGTAGTTGCGACATGTCACGCTCCACACGTCATACCCTTCTGCTGGTAGTTGTGACATGTCACGCTCCACACGTCATACCCTTCTGCTGTTGTAGCGACATGTCACGCTCACACGTCATACCCTTCTGCTGGTGGTTGAGACATGTCGCGCTCCACACGTCATGCCCTTCTGCTGGTGGTTGCGTCATGTGAGAAGTTCATGTAAAGAGGGTTTTATCTTTGTTTGTTTTCAGAGCGGTGACGGCCTCCTGCAGTCCCTGACGGCCACCAGTCGAAACATCGGCCTGATGAGCATCGCTCAGAACAAACTGTCCGATGACATTCGCAGCAAGAGTGCTGCCTCCAGCATCGACTCTGCCATCATCCGCAACCGACGGAGCAAGGCCAACCACCGCTGGACCTTGGGTGCCGCGTTCTGAACAGTCCAGAGGAGATCTGCTAGCCTGGCTCTGCACTTGTTTGTCTTCAAGTCTTGATACTCTTTACGTCAGTGTTGAAAAGGGGGGGGGGGGGGGTGTCCATGTTGAAAAGGGGATGGGGAGGTTGGGGGGGGGGGTGGAGTGGGAAGGAAGAAGGGTTGGGAAGTTTCAGTATCAGAATACTGGTGAACATGTACATTTATTGTTGTTACGATAATAAGCATTATACACTTCTGCATTTTTACTTTTTTATATTCAGACGTGAACTGTTCTGACAGGGATTTCAAGACCAGGATTTATGGGAAAAGAGAAAACTGAGTGGCGCCTTCTTGGCCGTGTCCTCGGCATCGTCAGTGTGAAGTGAACTCTGCCATCGTTTCTGGGGGCTGCAGGGGTCTCCAGGACTTCTTCCCGGTGGGGAACGCGCAGGGGAGGGAGGAAAGGGGGGGGGGGGGGGGGGAACTTAGAGGGGGTCTTTGTGATGTTGGTTTCCGTTCACAAGGCTGTCGGCCGTATAATTCACTAATGGTGGGGGAAGAGGGAAGAGGCAGATGGCTGTCGGCCGTATAATTCACTGATGGTGGGGGAAGAGGGAAGAGGCAGATGGCTGTCGGCCCTATAATTCACTAATGGTGGGGGAAGAGGCAGATGGCTGTCGGCCCTATAATTCACTAATGGTGGGGGAAGAGGCAGATGGCTGTCGGCCCTATAATTCACTAATGGTGGGGGGAGAGGGAAGAGGCAGATGGCTGTCGGCCGTATAATTCACTAATGGTGGGGGAAGAGGGAGGAGGCAGATGTTATCAGTTTGCTTTTTGAATGTTTACTGCACAGCTTTTAGAAAGACATTCTGCTTGCACTGTCGTCAGGCATCTGAACTCCACACCGAGTTAGTTCACCGTCAGAGGTCAGAGACCTGAACATGCGATATTAATGGAGAATGCTCTACATAGCTTGAGATAGATATTTGCTGTTATATGTTCAGATGTGCTGTTAGAAATTCTTATTCATCTGTAAAGTTGTTTGATCAAGCGAGTACGCTTGTATGTGTCTGGGAATGCATGTGTGGGTTCTCATGTGTATGTTTTTTGGGCAAATGTATGTGTGGGAATGTATATATTGTAAAATGTGAACACCTTAGCAGTATTATTCCAAGAGACCATGTAAAGAAAGTTGTTCTGTTGGGACATGCTATATACAAAAAGACACACAAAGAAAATTCTTCATTTTATGAGTGCAGTAGAAAAGGATAATCAAGTATATTTGCACACTGAAAAAAAAACCCATAAAAATGTTCGTCAACTGAAAAAAAGTCACTCGTAAAAAATATGCCATCGTTAACATGCATGCAAATGCACAATGTGTATTTAAAGACATCAACTCATGTTAGTACACACACCTTGTTGCACTTGTTCCTATGGTCATAGTCACTTGTATGTACTCACCAGAATTGATATTGATGTCAGAACCCATTCTCTCAGATGCTTCTTTTCATCATCTCTTGGGAACATTTCGACATTCGTGTACATCATCTCTCCTTGCCTTTATGAGAGAAGGAGATTTCGTAAATTGGTCTCCTTCTTTCCTGGAAACTTGCGTATGGGTTTATTTGTATGTTTGTGCAAGTGTATACATGTACATTTGCTTTCATGCATGTGTGAGTGATGTCAGTGCGCGACCATTTCTTGTGCTGTCTTTGCAGAAAGATGTATTGCATTACGCTGTGAAACTTCGTGGCATGAGACTGCTGTTTGTAGTTTTCAGAGAGTTTCAAATCCTGTGTAATTTGAGTTGACTGTTCTGTAATCTTATTTTCTTACACCAGTATTATGACCAGTCAAACACTGAAATCAAAACTGTTGCACACCACTTATTGTTGTTTATGTATTTTAAAACATTATTGCTGCTTTAACACCAGTCACATCAAACTGTTATGTTTGATGAAGAGATTTTGTGTTACAGGCTTAAAGTTTGGTTTCTGTGTATTCATTGATGGAGGATACCGAGTCAACGTGGGTAGATTAAAATTGTACAGAACCTTTTTCTGTTGTAATGCAAAAGTTATGTGATATAGATTTTACATTTGGTTGTTATAATATAGATTTTACAGTTGGTTGTTATAATACAGATTTTACATTTGGTTGTTATAATACAGATTTTACAGATGGTTGTTAATGTAAGTCTTGCTTATTTATTTGGGTTGTCTTTTGCTGTAAATCTGATGATCTTATCCGTGATATTTATTAGACAAACAAGAGCTTGTATCCACATTTAGAATGATCACTTTGCAGAGTATTACTAGAGTGTCTTGAAATGAGATCTGTTTTCATGATGGTCAGAGCTGTCCCTGCAATGAGATCTGTTTTCATGATGGTCAGAGCTAGCTGTCCCTGAAGTGAGATCTGTTTTCCTGATGGTCAGACCTGTCCCTGCAATGAGATCTGTTTTCCTGATGGTCAGAGCTGTCCCTGAAATGAGATCTGTTTTCATGATGGTCAGACCTGTCCCTGAAATGAGATCTGTTTTCATGATGGTCAGACCTGTCCCTGAAATGAGATCTGTTTTCCTGATGGTCAGACCTGTCCCTGAAATGAGATCTGTTTTCATGATGGTCAGACCTGTCCCTGCATGGATAGGTGAGAGACTTTGAAAATCAAAGTGCTGTTAGACATGATTGAGTATTGTAACAGTAACACATGTTGTAACATTTTCCGACCATTAGATAACATTAATGGGGTTTTCAGTTAGCCGACACTGCTGTAATCTTTTTCAACCAAGAAAACAGCAATTTTGTAAACGTATAGTCGGAAGATGATATCACTTGGACCCCTCATTGAATGCTATTTATATAATTCCTGACTGCAGTTGTCGTTCTTACTTTCTTATTAACGTGTATCCTGAACAGTATCTTTCATCAACAACCTGTAAACCAGTTTCATTGGATAAAGAAAAATTTATTGATTTACATTTTCAGTCTGTCAGACTCTGTCAGAGTACGAATAAGATATACATGCAAGTTCTGAAGGTACAGGTTTTCAGACTATGGGTGAACAAGTTGGCAAAAGTAAGTTATCAGATGTTGCATGATCTCCATGAGTGCTTTCAAGAGTTTTAATTGTATATATATCCAATGTGTTTACTCTTTTTAGATGAACTTTTTCAAGCATTGAAGTTGGTTTAGTCACAAAGACTGTTCCATGCCGTTTCATTATAGAATTCTACGGTATGTGTCTCTGTTAAATCTGTCTTGGTTTTGTTTTTTAGTGAACCATACAAGACAGGAGTCAAATTTATGGCATTCATTTCTGGGTCTCTACTTCGTTTTTTTTTTTTCTTTTTTCTTTTGTTTAAGACATTGTATCAGAAGAAACATGTAGCAGTATTTTCAACTTACTGTGGTCAGTGTATCTTTTTTTTTTACAAATGAAGATCACTCTTTCGCATTATCAGTTTGGTGAACATTCATTTAGTATACCTTCCTATAAGACTGGACAGACTTTATGCAGAGAGTGATAATGTCGCTCCTGCCATGTGATTTACTTTAGATTTAGTTTAGTTACTTATATCAATCTGCATGTACGTCTGACCGCTAGGCCAGGTTATTTATATCTCACTGATAATTCTTTTCTTTCTCTTTGAGGATATACAATCTGAAAAGTGTTTGCTGTGATTTTACTCACTTGGATAAATTTTTGGATGATGTTTGAATGATGGATTCCATCTTGTAATTATAAAACATTTGTAATTATGTTTGTTTGATGGGTTCTGTTGCGGTATTGAAACAACATTGTGTTACGATTTATAGTCAGCTGTGATAACATCTTTGTTATTCATTTGAACGTATGTTTTTTTACGTTGATTTTGTGTGATTCCCTTTTAACCTGTTATCTGCATATGTTTTGTTTGTTTTCTTTGTATGATTGCATTGTTTCTTTGTTCAGGTTTGCTGTGTTGACCATTACCTCTCAAAATAACAGTATTTTTAAAAATTCATTTTGAATAATGTAAACATTTTTTTTACCCCATACTATAATTTCTTTCTTTGGTATTAAAGTTATGTGCATGCATGCACACTTCCCTTAAAATTGGCACCATATCCTCGTTTCTAGTTGTTAATATTTCCTTTGCTTTTGTATGGTAAATAAGATCTGACATGTATGTATTTCATGATACAGTTGAAGGGACATAAAAGACGGCAGTTCAAGTGTTGCAAGTAACAGGTGTAAGAAAAATAGGTTGACAGTCAAGGGAAGTAAACAGAGAGATCGCCAAGGATGAAGAGTTATCTCCCATGTAATCTGTGGATCATGCTTGGTAATCCGGTGAGTGGGATTATGGCATCCATATGCTCGGTTATGAGGAAATTGATATCAGAAACGTGAAGCAAAGCATTGTACGGGTTGACAGGAAGTGCAGAGGTTACAAGGTCGGACAAACATGTCCAAAACTTGTGCAAGAGGAGAGAACTCTGGATCACAGCACACTTCTGCCAGAGAGATCACATTTGTTTGGCACGCATCTTGTCATAACGCATCGAACGAACTACCATCAGTATTACCACATATATGTTAGAGTAATTTCTTACTCATAGTTTTTGAAAGTCATTTTTAAATTCCTTTGTCTGTGGTTCATGGATTCCAATCTGAAGAATTTTTTGTTATTTCTTTTTATCATCCGGATGACATTGTTCAAGTATTATTCTGACATGTGTGTGTGGTTGTCTAGATCACATGTAATCATTCTTTTACAATGCATATGAGGG
>CM031625.1:49754180-49759180 GCA_018398815.1 Conus ventricosus
GGGGAGACATTAAGATGGAAGCGCTTGAAGGGAACCTGGAGGAAAGCGAGACTGGCCAGAAGATCTAACAATACGGAGGGGAGACATTAAGATGGAAGCGCTTGAAGGGAACCTGGAGGAAAGCGAGACTGGCCAGAAGATCTAACAATACGGAGGGGAGACATTAAGATGGAAGCGCTTGAAGGGAACCTGGAGGAAAGCGAGACTGGCCAGAAGATCTAACAATACGGAGGGGAGACATTAAGATGGAAGCGCTTGAAGGGAACCTGGAGGAAAGCGAGACTGGCCAGAAGATCTAACAATACGGAGGGGAGACATTAAGATGGAAGCGCTTGAAGGGAACCTGGAGGAAAGCGAGACTGGCCAGAAGATCTAACAATACGGAGGGGAGACATTAAGATGGAAGCGCTTGAAGGGAACCTGGAGGAAAGCGAGACTGGCCAGAAGATCTAACAATACGGAGGGGAGACATTAAGATGGAAGCGCTTGAAGGGAACCTGGAGGAAAGCGAGACTGGCCAGAAGATCTAACAATACGGAGGGGAGACATTAAGATGGAAGCGCTTGAAGGGAACCTGGAGGAAAGCGAGACTGGCCAGAAGATCTAACAATACGGAGGGGAGACATTAAGATGGAAGCGCTTGAAGGGAACCTGGAGGAAAGCGAGACTGGCTAAAGAAACCGCGACCGCATCGATGAAAAGGGAGAGTGAGATGAAAAGGGAGAGTGGAGATGAAAAGGGAGAGTGAGATGAAAAGGGAGAGTGAGATGAAAAGGGAGAGTGAGATGAAAAGGGAGAGGTGAGATGAAAAGGGAGAGTGAGATGAAAAGGGAGAGTGAGATGAAAAGGGAGAGTGAGATGAAAAGGGAGAGTGAGATGAAAAGGGAGAGTGAGATGAAAAGGGAGAGTGAGATGAAAAGGGAGAGTGAGATGAAAAGGGAGAGTGAGATGAAAAGGGAGAGAGTGAGATGAAAAGGGAGAGTGAGATGAAAAGGGAGAGTGAGATGAAAAGGGAGAGTGAGATGAAAAGGGAGAGTGAGATGAAAAGGGAGAGTGAGATGAAAAGGGAGAGTGAGATGAAAAGGGAGAGTGAGATGAAAAGGGAGAGTGAGATGAAAAGGGAGAGTGAGATGAAAAGGGAGAGTGAGATGAAAAGGAGAGTGAGATGAAAAGGGAGAGTGAGATGAAAAGGGAGAGTGAGATGAAAAGGGAGAGTGAGATGAAAAGGGAGAGTGAGATGAAAAGGGAGAGTGAGATGAAAAGGGAGAGTGAGATGAAAAGGGAGAGTGAGATGAAAAGGGAGAGTGAGACGAAGGAAATGAAACATGTTTTCACCTTCCTCCATTTCCAACCCAAATGATGACGATGAGCTGCTCAACGGCGACAAGCTTCATTTCAAAGAAAATGAACAGCTTCGGGAAGACGAAAAAGACAACAGTCAATCGTTCCAAAATTCTCACTAAAAGATCTGTTATCAACCATACTTTAAACCGGGTTTATATTTGGAACAAAACGTTTCTACGCCAATCTGACATGTAGATACAGCACTGTTTGTAATTCCATCAGTCAAGAAATAAATTACGACGTTCTGTTGACGTTCCACCCAAACCAGGGTGTTCGGCTCCCGTTCACCGAGTCGTCACTCTGTTCACGATTGATCTGTCGATCTTTTCGGCACCTAGGCCCTAACTGACAAACAGCAGGGTCGCTGTTGCTTGGAGACAAGCGAAGGCCCTAACTGACAAAGAGCAGGGTCGCTAACGGACAAAGAGCAGGGGCGCTGTTGCTTGGAGACAGGCGAAGGCCCTAACTGACAAAGAGCAGGGTCGCTAACGGACAAAGAGCAGGGGCGCTGTTGCTTGGAGACAAGCGAAGGCCCTAACTGACAAAGAGCAGGGTTGCTAACGGACAAAGAGCAGGGGCGCTGTTGCTTGGAGACAGGCGAAGGCCCTAACTGACAAAGAACAGGGTCGCTAACGGACAAAGAGCAGGGTCGCTGTTGCTTGGAGACAGGCGAAGGCCCTAACTGACAAAGAGCAGGGTCGCTAACGGACAAAGAGCAGGGTCGCTGTTGCTTGGAGACAGGCGAAGGCCCTAACTGACAAAGAGCAGGGTCGCTAACGGACAAAGAGCAGGGCCGCTGTTGCTTGGAGACAGGCGAAGGCCCTAACTGACAAAGAGCAGGGTCGCTAACGGACAAAGAGCACGGTCGCTGTTGCTTGGAGACAGGCGAAGGCCCTAACTGACAAAGAGCAGGGTCGCTAACGGACAAAGAGCAGGGTCGCTGTTGCTTGGAGACAGGCGAAGGCCCTAACTGACAAAGAGCAGGGTCGCTGTTGCTTGGAGACAGGCGAAGGCCCTAACTGACAAAGAGCAGGGTCGCTGTTGCTTGGAGACAGGCGAAGGCCCTAACTGACAAACAGCAGGGTCGCTGTTGCTTGGAGACAGGCGAAGGCCCTAACTGACAAAGAGCAGGGGCGCTGTTGCTTGGAGACAGGCGAAGGCCCTAACTGACAAAGAGCAGGGGCGCTGTTGCTTGGAGACAGGCGAAGGCCCTAACGGACAAAGAGCATGGTCGCTGTTGCTTGGAGACAGGCGAAGGCCCTAACTGACAAAGAGCAGGGGCGCTGTTGCTTGGAGACAGGCGAAGGCCCTAACTGACAAAGAGCAGGGGCGCTGTTGCTTGGAGACAGGCGAAGGCCCTAACTGACAAAGAGCAGGGGCGCTGTTGCTTGGAGACAGGCGAAGGCCCTAACGGACAAAGAGCATGGTCGCTGTTGCTTGGAGACGGGCGAATAGACCTATGTGTCAATGTCGTTTTCGAATGTTCTTGCAGGCCAGGGCGAATGTTCTTGCAGGCCAGGGCGAATGTTCTTGCAGGCCAGGGCGAATGTTCTTGCAGGCCAGGGCGAATGTTCTTGCAGGCCAGGGCGAAGGAAATACGGGACA
Source organism: Conus ventricosus (assembly GCA_018398815.1). Lineage (NCBI taxonomy): Eukaryota > Metazoa > Mollusca > Gastropoda > Neogastropoda > Conidae > Conus > Conus ventricosus. The sequence continues at coordinate 49,757,130 of CM031625.1, forward strand.
AGGGAGAGGGTGATTGAGGATGGTGGTGATGATGATGATGATGGTGGTGATGATGATGATGATGGTGATGATGATGGTGGTGATTGTAGTGATTGTGGTCATGACATGGTGAAAACATCAAGAGGCCGAGCAAAATCCGATTTCAGTGAGGTTGGCCAGGGCAAACGCACCAGCTGTCGTCTGCTGTATGTGGCTGAGGCGATTGGGGAGGGGGGGGGGAGGGGGATGTTGGTGACGATGATGATGATTGGAATGGATGGTGATTATGATGATAGTAGTTATCTATGGGGATGTTAGTCATGATCATGATGATTGCAATGGATGTTGATTATGATGATAGCAGTTATATATGGGGATGTTGGTAATGATAATGATGTTATCTATGGGGATGTTGGTGACGATGATGATGATTGGAATGGATGTTGATTATAATGACAGTAGTTATCTATGGGGATGTTGGTGACAATGATGATGATTGGAATGGATGGTGATTATGATGACAATAGTTATCTATAGGGATGTTGGTAATGATAATGATGTTATCAATGAGGATGTCGGTAACGATGATGATGATGATGATGATGATGATGATGATGATGATGATGATGATGATGATGATGATGATGATGGTGATGAATCGAATGGAATGGAAGAGATCAGTGGGTGAAGGGCTATCGTTGTTCCTGGGAAAAAAAAGGGGGGAGGGGGAGGGGGACAAGGAGAGAGGGAAGGGAGAAAGCTCATATCTCTCCACCTACACATACATATGCACAGGAAGGTGGGATGGGAAACTCATGCACATAACATTATTGGAAAAGTAGACAGTACTGATGGAGGGTGATCATCATCGTGAGTGAAATAATGTGTGGGCATTAATATGATAATGCTGGTTGGGAAGAAATGGAAATGATCAATGAGAAAAGGGCTAACATGTCTTAAAACATGGTATGTCTCTTCTAATTTCATCGAGAGAAATATTAACGGGAATGGGTTTAATCACCCCTTCGGTATACACTTCGAGGATGGAGCAGCATATAGTGATGTCAGTCATTGTGTGTGTGTGTGTGTGTGTGTGTGTGTGTGTGTGTGTGTGTGTGTGTGTGCTCAACAGAGCTGAGTAAATACATTTGGAGACTCAAAGATAAAAAAATAGACTACAACATATCATGGAAAATCATAAAAAGAGCAACATCATACAACAATATTTCAAAAAGATGCAATCTATGCTCCACAGAAAATTGGTTAATATTATGTAAACCACACCTAGCAACCTTGAATACAAAAGTAGAAATAGTAAACAATTGCAGGCACAAATGGAAATCTTTGTTAGCGCACGCCACCTGAACAGACCCCAACAAGAACCACAGACCACACGTGCAGCGACTCACACATGCAGAAACGGAATCAGGTCCCGCACGCTATAAAAGACAGATAGCGTGCCCCAAAAGAATATCCTGACGAGAGCGAGAGGTTCGAAACAAGCTTGTTGATTTTAATACTTCATTTTAAAAAAATATTCTTAACAAATATATACGGATATAGGGATTACGATGGTTCCCTCAGGCAGCTAGTGAAGGGTTTCTCATATTTTTTATATATTTCCCCCATTTTCTTCAACTTCAATTTTGATTTTTTTTCTTCTAAAAGTTCTAATCTTTGCCACGTTGTTACTATAATGACAGAAGAATTGTTAACCTGCACTTGTTTTCCCCCACTACTTAATTGTTCAGCATTATATATATATATATATATATATATTATATATATATATATATATATATATATATATATATATATATATATATATATATATATATATATATATATATATTTGTTAAAAATATTATTAAAATGAAGTGCTAAAATTCATCTACAAGCTTGTTTCAAGATATGTCTCTCTCCTCAGGAAGAGTGTGCATCCCGAGGAGAGAGACATATCTTGAAACAAGCTTGTAGATGAATTTTAGCACTTCATTTTAATAATATTTTTAACAAATGTTGCTCCCCAAGGGGTTGAGCTTTTTCAGATTTTTTAAGGACGTTTTTATACT
>CM031625.1:49764180-49769180 GCA_018398815.1 Conus ventricosus
TTTGTCCTCAGGTAAACCGTCTTGGACGTCGTGTGTTCCACTGATCGACAGATGATCACTTCCGAGTGTGTCCTGCCACTTGGAAACAAAAGCTAACCGGGGAGAAATCAAAGACAAGTCCATGGCACTTGGTCTATGAAAAGGGATATCTGGAATTCTAGTTATACTTCCATCATTTAACAAACGCAATGTAAAATCGACCACGTTTTCAAGAAAACGCTTGCTGTTATGGAAGAACAACCTTTTTTTCCAAAATGGAGAATGGGCATTAGAATCAACAAGAAGCCATTTTTCATTAGTGTTTTCTGCTACCTGTTACAACTCAGTGTTTTTGTCATTTGGCCCTTTAGGTAAATATTCAAAGTCAACTTTGAGAATGATTTTGTTATTAACTTTCATACTGGCCGAGATGCGACTACAAATATGACAGATCCGATGGCACTTGTGATGGCTGTTGGGAATATTCAGTGCCCTCTCTGATGCAAATAGCAGTGTTGATTTTTTCTTTGGAACCAGAAACTCGATTGTATACAAGTAGATGATGAAAATGGGATGATCTTGGTAATTTCGATCAGCACAAGTGTAGTGACTGCACATTCAAGATACGGTACTCACGATTTGCCAGGTGTTGAAGTAATAGCGACTTATTTGTCAGCACCGATCTGGCATTCCACTGGAAGATCTTAACAGATTTATCAGGCATGTTAGTATATAACTAATACAATACCAGTTCAACCACCATGTGTCCCTCTCTGGAAGAAAATGTCGATCCAGATGTCTTGGGTAGGATGACAACCCATGGAGGATGTGGCATGGTGCGTCTCCCTGTCTTCTTCGGTGTCATCCAAAACAGCTGTCGGACATGTCTCCCAAGGTTGCCGGCAAGCACGCTGGCTCCTCTCCAGGTCGGGTGAAGGTCGTCCTCAGTGTCCGGATGTTTGGCTGTGGACTGGCATGTTAATGAAGGACACGTTGAAATTCCACACAGCTCTGAGCTCGTAAGGGCGTTGGGTAGCTCTCTTTTGACCTCAAGGTCTGGTTTGCTGACAGGAGCGATTTTACTGACGACAATGTTGGCTGTAGGATTTTCGGTGGCAATCGCTCGGATAGATTTGGCGAAGTATTGACTACAAACTCGCGGATCCTTGTTTTTGATATCATTTACACCGCAGTGGATGATTATAGCATCCATTGGTCTTTCTACGGCGGAGAGAGCTGTCTGAAGTGTCGGTTTTAAATCTTTGGTGTAATGTCCACTGTATTTGTGTAGAAAGACGCTATCTTACTCCATAGAAACGGAAGTCCCGTATGTTGTTGTTAGTGACGTCAAAGCAACAAAAACGAACCTCGAGCAGAAACAGCCAGCCTCTGTAACTGTCATCTACTAGTTTAAAGTCTATACAAAGACTCTACTGTAACTGTCATCAACTAGTTTCAAGTCTATACAAAGACTCTACTGTAACTGTCATCTACTAGTTTCAAGTCTATACAAAGACTCTACTGTAACTGTTATCTACTAGTTTAAAGTCTATACAAACACTCTACTGTAACTGTCATCTACTAGTTTCAACTGTCATCTACTAGTTTCAACTGTCATCTACTAGTTTAAAGTCTATACAAACACTCTACTGTAACTGTCATCTACTTGTTTCAACTGTCATCTACTAGTTTCAACTGTCATCTACTAGTTTAAAGTCTATACAAAGACTCCACTTTTTGGCGACGAGGATCAAACAACCTGGACGAGGAGTTCACGGCGACCTGGATACACAAGTATGGCCAGAACATCGCTTCCTAATTTTGAGAGATTCTCGGTGCATTCTGACGAAGCAAACGTAGGTGCCCGTTGGGAGAAGATGCGTAAAACGCTTCGAAGACATTTTTGCTGCAATGAACATCACCAACTACACTAGAAAGATTTGCCACTACAATTCGCTGGTGAGGCAGTGTTCGATGGCTACGAATCTCTTCCAGAAGAATAACATTAGGAGCTGCAGATGTATTTGAAACAGTTCCTGCAGTCCTTGAATTAACATTTCAACCCCAAGAAAAACTATTGATTTTGAAACATTCAAGTTCCGACAGAGCAAACAACAAGAAATAGTTTCAACACTCGATTGCGCCTGTTAGCTGTGAACTGTGAATTTGAGAATGTGGATCGTGAAATCAAGACTCAGATCATGCCAGGACGCAGTTCATCACGTCTCAGCAGACGAGCTCTCCGGGAAAACATGAGTCTCAGCCAACGTCTACAAACTGCTCCCGCACCAGAAGCTTCAGACATGCAAGCTAGAACGATGGAAGAAGAAGCAAAGCCAGTGAATGTGGTTCATCACAGAAAATCATCAACCCCCAACTTCAAAAGTTCATCAAAACGTGACTTTCATAAAACTCAACAACAACGACCGTGTGGACGGTGTGGTGGTCATCGCCACACATGTGGTCAGTGGCAAGAGACAAAACTAGCTGAATTTGTTCCAAGACTGGACATGTTGCAAAAGTTTGCCACTCAGGAAGAAATTCAGGACGCCAGTTCAAGTCTGTGTCTCCTGCAACAGTGAACAATGTTCAGCAAAACAAGACACATCATGCTCTTCTGAAAGGATTATGTGTATGGTGTTGAAGAGAACGAAGCTTCATCGCACTGATGAAGAAGACGTATTTGGTGTTGCAGAGAACTGCAGTACAGCACCCACAGTCAACACTGAGATCTCAGGGAGGTCTGTTCCATTTCTTAATGACACTGGAGCTTCAGTTAAAACAATTGATGAACAAACCTTCCAAGCATTCCCACAACAAGCGAAAAGCATGCTGAAGTCAACATCACCCAAGATCAATGCATGCGGAGCACACATACCTCTAGCTGTGCTAGGCAAGCTTGACACCACTGTCAGATTCAAACACACTGACACTCATGCTTCATTCTTTGGTGTTCGTCCAAGCACTGATGCTCGGAGGATAATCTGCTCAGTGCCAGCACAGCTCAAAAGCTCAGTCTGCTCAATTTTGCTTTTGCCACTTCACCACACTCAACTGCTGACATTCTGTGTGACGAATACCCGCACTTATTCTCAGGCATGGGAAAAATGAAGAATGTCAAAGCCAAGCTGTATGTTGATGAAGAAGTCCAGCCAGTCACTCAGCCTCACCGAAGGATCCCTAATCACACGTGGAAGAAAGTAGAGGCCGAACTACAGCGTCCTGAAGACTTAGACGTGATTGAGAAAGTTTATGGACCTACTCCATGGGTCTCGCATATCGTTGTTGCTCCCAAACCGAAGAAACCAGATGAGACACGGATCTGTGTTGACATGCGACTTCCAAATCAAGCGATCAACCGAACACGTCACATCCTGCCAACCATTGATGATATTTTGATGCAACTGAATCAGTTAAAAGTTTTCAGCAAGATTGACTGGAACTCTGGTTATCATCAGCTGGAACTTGATGTGGATTCCAGAAACGTGACAACATTCACAACGCACGTTGGACTCAGAAGATACAAACGCGTGAACTTTGGAGTCATATCTGCTGCAGAAATCTTCTAAAACCACATAGCTGAACTGATTGCTGACATTCCTGGCTCTCTGAACACAAGTGATGACATCCTGATCCACGGAAAGAACATGACATTGCTCTCAAAAGAGTGTTTGCTTGCTTAAGTGAAAATGATCTCACTCTCAACAGAGCCACGTGTGACTTCAACAAGGACCACATTGAGTTCTATGGCTACGTGTTTTGGAGCAGAAGGTGCATCACGTGATCCACAGAAAGTTGATGCCATCCATCAGGCTGCAACTCCGACACATGCCAAAGAAGTCCGAAGTCTGCTGGGCCTGACAAACTATGCGTCATGATTCATCCAACGATATGCTGACATCCCTACACAACTGAGATATGTGACACGGAAAGATGACATCACTAGACCACTGAGATATGTGACCCGGAAAGATGACATCACTAGACCACTGAGATATGTGACCCGGAAAGATGACATCACTAGACCACTGAGATATGTGACCCGGAAAGATGACCTCATTAGACCACTGAGATATGTGACCCGGAAAGATGCTGAGTGGAAGTGGATCTCGACGGCAGAAAATGCCTTCCAAGAATTCAAGTCATGCCTTCCAAGAACTCAAGTCATGCCTTCCAAGAACTCAAGTCATGCCTTCCAAGAACTCAAGTCATGCTTTCCGAGAACTCAAGTCATGCCTTCCAAGAACTCAAGTCACGCCTTCCAAGAACTCATGTCATGCCTTCCAAGAACTCAAGTCACGCCTTCCAAGAACTCAAGTCATGCCTTCCAAGAACGCAAGTCATGCCTTCCAAGCAGTACTACTGTGAAGTACTACAACCCCGACTTGGAAACAGAAGTCATCATTGATGCTAGCCCCGATGTCCTAGGCGCTGTTCCAGCCCACCGAGACAAAGATGAAGTATCTCACATTGTGGCACACGCAAGTCGTGCTCTCACTGATGTGGAACCACGCCACTCTCAGACAGAAAGAGAGGCCCTTACCGTTGCTCGGGCATGCGAACATTTCCAGTTCTTCCAGTACGGACATCCATTCACAGTGACATCAGATCACCAGCCGTTAGAAGGGATACACAACAATCCAACCTCCAAGACATCACTGGGAGATGGAACCTGCAAACATACGACTTTGTTTTGAGATACAAGCCCGGTGCAGACAATCCTGCTGACTTCCTCGGCCGGCATCCATTGAAAACTGCTGACAGTCAGACGACCCATGAATCGAACGTTGCTGAAGAGAAGCCTCTACAAGTTCCTTGTGGACAACACTGTACCCAAAGCCTTGGATCCTGAACTTCTCGATCACAGTTTTCAGTTGTTCGACCTCACTTCCCTGGAGTGTCTTCTCTGTTGGTCGCATCGTAGACAGTTCCCTTCTTCGTACCCCCCCAACTTGCCGCGCAGCTCGCTCCAAAACTTCTGTCTTCAGTCCTGCCGACTCTTCATTTTTTTTAAAAATAAT
>CM031625.1:49771680-49826680 GCA_018398815.1 Conus ventricosus
GGTACGTCATAATCTGAAATGTGGCAGATCATTCACAAACAGACAGAAAAGAAGGGGTCCTGTTAGAAAGCCTTGTGTAACTCTCTTGACACTATGTCGGCAGTTGATGATCTGTTGAGTCAAATACATTGATGTTTATCTCTGAGAAAGATTTGAAGAAATTTGTTGTCTGTAGCTATTGGTACGGGCATTTTAAAAAGAAAATACCATGCTAAACCCCAGGATCAAAAGCTTTTTCAAGGTCCAGAAATGTGACTGCAGTTAACTGAGAAATTTTAGGGTAACTAAGATGGCGCAACGGCACAATGTTGGATGCGCAGGGGAGATAAGCCTCGATGAATGTTTTTCATTTCTGTCCCCTTTGGCTGCTCTGTGACTTGCATTGAAGACACTGAAGGCTCGGTGACAATTTTGCTGCCGAATATCAACCCTTTTCATTGGGTCTTCAACTTTTATCCCAAAACTAATATTCATATAAAGAAAACGTTCATTCGTTTTCCGATATTGCATCCAGCCTGACAACTTAATCCTGATCTGTGTCCACACGTAGTAATAACATACTCCTCACTGAAATTGATCCCCTGTCAGTCACAGTCTTATCTCACGTTATCCTCTGGTTCATTTCCAAGCCGGTGGTGAGTGAGAACTCCGATCACTTTGTGGACCAATCAGAGAGCGTTACTATGTTATGGTCAGTGGGAAACCAGTAACGGGTGGGCATGATGAGACAAGATGTCCTCTGACTTCTTGGTTGGGCAGCAGACGTTTGTTTGGTTTTCTGTCCCGATGGAAGTGGATCTGACAGAGAAAGAAGGCGAATCACAATGAGAAGTGGATCTGACAGAGAAAGAAGGCGAATCACAATGAGAAGTGGATCTGACAGAGAAAGAAGGCGAATCACAATGAGAAGTGGATCTGACAGAGAAAGAAGGCGAATCACAATGAGAAGTGGATCTGACAGAGAAAGAAGGCGAATCACAATGAGAAGTGGATCTGACAGAGAAAGAAGGCGAATCACAATGAGAAGTGGATCTGACAGAGAAAGAAGGCGAATCACAATGAGAAGTGGATCTGACAGAGAAAGAAGGCAATCACAATGAGAAGTGGATCTGACAGAGAAAGAAGGCGAATCACAATGAGAAGTGGATCTGACAGAGAAAGAAGGCGAATCACAATGAGAAGTGGATCTGACAGAGAAAGAAGTCGAATCACAATGAGAAGTGGATCTGACAGAGAAAGAAGGCGAATCACAATGAGAAGTGGATCTGACAGAGAAAGAAGGCGAATCACAATGAGAAGTGGATCTGACAGAGAAAGAAGGCGAATCACAATGAGAAGTGGATCTGACAGAGAAAGAAGGCGAATCACAATGAGAAGTGGATCTGACAGAGAAAGAAGGCGAATCACAATGAGAAGTGGATCTGACAGAGAAAGAAGGCGAATCACAATGAGTTTGAACATCATCTTTGTTTTTCATGTCTGTCTCATCATGTCTCTCTGCCTCTCTGTCGGTCTCTCACTTCATCTCTCTGTCTCTGTCCCAGTCCCTGTCTCTGTCTCTCCCTCCCTCTGCAGATATATCGATTTAAATGTAGAGATATTGATCAATGAAGATGGAAATGTCGGTATACAGGTATAGAGAATAGTAAGTTCAATGACCTCATTGATCCACAGACTTAAACCTACTGGTTTTAAAACAAAATTTACAAATGACATGAAATACAGCTGTGGCGAAAAAGATATCAAATATGTAGAAACTACTAAGATGTGAACCGTTTTTTTAAAAATTTTTTAAAGACGTTACTTGCTTTAGCTGAATCTTCCCTGGATGAAATTTTAAGTAAGTCCTCAATAATAAATTATGTGACAACGGCATTGACTAGGGGTCCGATTTTTACATACCTGTAAAGAGATGCAGATGTTGTATCTTTATTGGATGCTACTTGGTATATTTTCTAAGTGCTGCTGCGTTCTTCTATTTTGTGTGTCTAGACCACATAACGTGAATAGACATTAAATTGAAGACTACGCTCACACACACACACACACACACACACACACACACACACACACACACACACACACACACACACACACACACACACACACATATGTACACACACACACACACACACACACACACCACACATACACACACACACACACACACACACACACACACACACACACACACTTCAGACAGCACTCTCTCAACAGAGTTTCAACAGGAACCCATGAAATGGAACCTTCCTCTGCAATCTGTCACAACATGGATGGCCTGCTCTCGACCTTCTAAGGTGTCAGACCCCTCGCCCTCACTGCCCTGTCGTCCTCCTCCTGTATGTGGCGGTCTGCGATAAGCACTGTTATCTGCCGACCTAGGCGATAACTCAACGCGCGAGCAGACCAAGAATCGTGTCTGGCCTACACACTCTTTGCCGGCTCCTTTGAGACAGAGCTTCGTTCATACACACACACACACACACACACACACACACACACACACACACAGATAGGCACGTGAGAGAGAGAGAGAGAGAGAGAGAGAGAGAGAGAGAGAGAGAGAGAGAGAGACACTTTGACACTTTGTGCGTGCATGCGTGCGTGCGTGCGCGCGTGTGCATGCCTCTGTGTGTGTGTGTGTGTGTGTGTGTGTGTGTGTGTGTGTGTGTGTGTGTGTGTGTGTGTGTGTGTGCGCGCGCGCGTTCATGCCTGTGTGTCTCAGTTGAATGCATGTGTGGATTTCATTGTCTGTCATTCTTAGTTTCACCTTGCTAGCCTTTCGAGGCTAAGGGTCATCATGGTGTATGTGATTCATGATATCTTTCCCCGGCAGGGTTGTACCCTTCGCTGCCTCGTGATTCATGATATCTTTCCCCGGCAGGGTTGTACCCTTCGCTGCCTCGTGATTCATGATATCTTTCCCCGGCAGGGTTGTACCCTTCGCTGCCTCGTGATTCATGATATCTTTCCCCGGCAGGGTTGTACCCTTCGCTGCCTCGTGATTCATGATATCTTTCCCCGGCAGGGTTGTACCCTTCGCTGCCTCGTGATTCATGATATCTTTCCCCGGCAGGGTTGTACCCTTCGCTGCCTCGTGATTCATGATATCTTTCCCCGGCAGGGTTGTACCCTTCGCTGCCTCGTGATTCATGATATCTTTCCCCGGCAGGGTTGTACCCTTCGCTGCCTCGTGATTCATGATATCTTTCCCCGGCAGGGTTGTACCCTTCGCTGCCTCGTGATTCATGATATCTTTCCCCGGCAGGGTTGTACCCTTCGCTGCCTCGTGATTCATGATATCTTTCCCCGGCAGGGTTGTACCCTTCGCTGCCTCGTGATTCATGATATCTTTCCCCGGCAGGGTTGTACCCTTCGCTGCCTCGTCGTGCGATGGTCATGGCTGGTTTACACGCACTGCATTGAAGTGTCACCTCCACACCTCTAACCTTTGCAGCGGTAAATTGCGCGCCATTCTTATGCTTGTAACATTTGCTGTTTCGTTTGTGACGCTCTGTAAAGTTTCGCCCTGGAATTGTGTTTGAACTTATTTTGATGGGTCGTCGTCGCAAAGATTGAATTACTGCTTAGCGTTGGATCTATAGAGTATTGACCGACAACACAGCCGAGATCAGAGAGAACCGAGCTAAAATTTCACCCCCTCAAGTGGAGAAAGAAAAGCAGATTTGTTTATCTGATGAAAATGTGAGTGAGTCTGATAGTGATGACACGACACTTACCTCCGGCTTTCTCTCCAGAACCTAGTAGATCTATACGAACCGTGGTTTAGTGCACGACAACGTTGTTGTGTTTGGGCCCCATGTCGACGAGTCAAGAGCTGCCCTCGGAGGTCCAAACAGTCCAGAAATGACCCCAAAGCCGTAGCAGAGCAGGGCCTACTCCCACTCTGAAATAATAATAATGTTAATTTTTTTATAGCGCCTATTCTCTAAAGATTAGGGCTCTAAGCGCTTTACATATGATATAATAAACACTCTCGTTTACACAACGGGCTGCCTACCTGGGTAGTGTCGACTGAAGAGCTGCCTGCCGGCGCATCATTCAGTCGTTTCCCGTGTCATCCGGTCAATATCGTTCACTCAATTTCCTTATTTCATTCATTCTTTCCATTTCTCACGCAGGGTGCATGCTATGTGTAACGTGTCATCCATACCAACAGCCAAACTGGCCTTCTCTTCCGAAAGTTGGTGATGGGATTTTACGTGTGTGCAAGATGTTATGCGTGCGTTCACACACGGAACCTCGGTTTATAGTCTCATTCGAAAGACTGTATGGGAAATGGAGTCAGAACCAATGTTAACTCCGAGGGAAAAAAAAACCCTGTACCGAAACGGCCCGGCGGAGATTCGAACCCGCAACCCCAGGATCACCAAGATTACGAGTCAGGCGCTCTACCAACTGAGCTATTCCGGCTTGGTTTGCGATCCACGGTGAAAGAACTTCGTGATGTTATTGGAGCCCAAAACAAGCAAGTCTTCAAACTTGAGGACAGAGAGGAATTGCTGGACGAAGACCGTCGCGGAAATTCCGTTAGGATCAGCCTACATCCTGAACATCTTGGAGAGTCGTGAAAGGAGTGAGTGAATGAGACATGCAGTGAGGCTGGAAATTCCGTTAGGATCAGCCTACATCCTGAACATCTTGGAGAGTCGTGAAAGGAGTGAGTGAATGAGACATGCAGTGAGGCTGGAAATTCCGTTAGGATCAGCCTACATCCTGAACATCTTGGAGAGTCGTGAAAGGAGTGAGTGAATGAGACATGCAGTGAGGCTGGAAATTCCGTTAGGATCAGCCTACATCCTGAACATTTTGGAGAGTCGTGAAAGGAGTGAGTGAATGAGACATGCGGTGAGGCTGAAGGAAGACATGGTGAGGCTGAAGGAAGACATGGTGAGGCTGAAGGAAGACATGGTGAGGCTGAAGGAAGACATGACTGACAGATGTGCGGTTAGGCTGAAGGACGACATGACCGACAGATGTGCAGTTAGGCTGAAGGAAGACATGACCGACATATGTGTGGTGAGGCTGAAGGAAGACATGACTGACAGATGTGCAGTTAGGCTGAAGGAAGACATGACTGACAGATGTGCAGTTAGGCTGAAGGAAGACATGACTGACAGATGTGCGGTTAGGCTGAAGGAAGACATGACCGACAGATGTGTGGTGAGGCTGAAGAAAGACATGGCCGACAGATGTGTGGTGAGGCTGAAGGAAGACATGACCGACATATGTGTGGGGAGGCTGAAGGAAGACATGACCGACAGATGTGAAGTGAGGCTGAAGGAAGACATGACCGACAGATGTGCGGTGAGGCTGAAGGAAGACATGACCGACAGATGTGCCGTGAGGCTGAAGGAAGACATGACCGACAGATGTGTGGTGAGGCTGAAGGAAGACATGGCCGACAGATGTGTGGTGAGGCTGAAGGAAGACATGGTGAGGCTGAAGTAAGACATGACCGACAGATGTGTGGTGAGGCTGAAGGAAGACATGGTGAGGCTGAAGGAAGACATGACTGACAGATGTGTGGTGAGGCTGAAGAAAGACATGACCGACAGATGTGTGGTGAGGCTGAAGAAAGACATGACCGACAGATGTGTGGTGAGGCTGAAGGAAGACATGACCGACAGATGTGAAGTGAGGCTGAAGGAAGACATGACCGACAGATGTGTGGTGAGGCTGAAGGAAGACATGACCGACATATGTGTGGTGAGGCTGAAGAAAGACATGGCCGACATATGTGTGGTGAGGCTGAAGAAAGACATGACCGACAGATGTGTGGTGAGGCTGAAGGAAGACATGACCGACAGATGTGAAGTGAGGCTGAAGGAAGACATGACCGACAGATGTGTGGTGAGGCTGAAGAAAGACATGGCCGACATATGTGTGGTGAGGCTGAAGGAAGACATGGCCGACATATGTGTGGTGAGGCTGAAGAAAGACATGGCCGACATATGTGTGGTGAGGCTGAAGAAAGACATGGCCGACATATGTGTGGTGAGGCTGAAGGAAGACATGGCCGACATATGTGTGGTGAGGCTGAAGGAAGACATGGCCGACATATGTGTGGTGAGGCTGAAGGAAGACATGGCCGACATATGTGTGGTGACGCTGAAGAAAGACATGGCCGACATATGTGTGGTGAGGCTGAAGGAAGACATGGCCGACATATGTGTGGTGAGGCTGAAGAAAGACATGGCCGACAGATGTGTGGTGAGGCTGAAGAAAGACATGGCCGACATATGTGTGGTGAGGCTGAAGAAAGACATGGCCGACAGAACTCTCCGAGTCATGAAGATGCCGTCTGAAGGGGAGGCCAGGAGAAGGGGAGGCCAGGAGAAGGGGAGGCCAGGAGAAGGGGAGGCCAGGAGAAGGGGAGGCCAGGAGCTGGCCCAGCTAAGTGCAGTTTCTTTTTTCTCTCTCTCTTTTGTCACTTCACTGACATTACCCTCCTGCCGATTCACTTCACTGACATTACCCTCGTGCCGATTCACTTCACTGACATTACCCTCCTGCCGATTCACTTCACTGACATTACCCTCCTGCCGATTCACTTCACTGACATTACCCTCCTGCCGATTCACTTCACTGACATTACCCTCGTGCCGATTCACTTCACTGGCATTACCCTCCTGCCGATTCACTTCACTGACATTACCCTCCTGCCGATTCACTTCACTGACATTACCCTCGTGCCGATTCACTTCACTGACATTACCCTCGTGCCGATTCACTTCACTGACATTACCCTCGTGCCGATCGTTTGCCACTTCACTGACATTACCCTCGTGCCGATCCACTTCACTGACATTACCCTCGTGCCGATCCACTTCACTGGCATTACCCTCGTGCCGATCCACTTCACTGGCATTACCCTCGTGCCGATTCACTTCACTGGCATTACCCTCGTGCCGATCGTCCCGGCTCCCCGTCCACAGCCACAGACCCGGCACCGGCAATCCATATGGAGAGTCAATGTCAAGTCGTCATGAGACAACCCGTCTAAGTAGACGCTGCACTGCTGCCGAGTCACTTCATTGGGCATTCAGTGGTGGCTGTTCTGATCCACCGTACACAGGACACCACCTGCTAAGCCCAGTCCCCACCCCCCCGCCCCCAGCCTTCCCCTTTCCCACTGACGACGATACTTGCTTTGGTGGCAGAGACAGTGTGAGTGAGCAGCCTCCCCCTCCAGAGGGCCCATCACGTCCGTCCATCAACAGTTGTCATCACCTTGCCCATGGCCGCACTCTCCCACACCACCTCACCAAGGCCATGGACGTGGACAGCCCTCTCCCACACCACCTCACCATGGCCATGGACGTGGACAGCCCTCTCCCACACCACTTCACCAAGGCCATGGACGTGGACAGCCCTCTCCCACACCACCTCACCATGGCCACGGACGTGGACAGCCCTCTCCCACACCACCTCACCATGGCCATGGACGTGGACAGCCCTCTTCCACACCACCTCACCATGACCACGGACGTGGACAGCCCTCTCCCACACCACCTCACCATGACCATGGACGTGGACAGCCCTCTCCCTACCACCTCACCAAGGCCATGGACGTGGACAGCCCTCTCCCACACCACCTCACCAAGGCCATGGACGTGGACAGCCCTCTCCCACACCACCTCACCATGGCCATGGACGTGGACAGCCCTCTCCCACACCATGGCCACGGACGTGGACAGCCCTCTCCCACACCACCTCACCATGGCCATGGACGTGGACAGCCCTCTCCCACACCACCTCACCAAGGCCATGGACGTGGACAGCCCTCTCCCACACCACCTCACCAAGGCCATGGACGTGGACAGCCCTCTCCCACACCACCTCACCATGACCACGGACGTGGACAGCTCTCTCCCACACCACCTCACCATGACCACGGACGTGGACACCCCTCTCCCACACCACCTCACCAAGGCCATGGACGTGGACAGCCCTCCCACACAACCTCACCAAGGCCACGGACGTGGACAGCCCTCTCCCACACCACCTCACCAAGGCCACGGACGTGGACAGCCCTCTCCCACACCACCTCACCAAGGCCATGGACGTGGACAGCCCTCTCCCACACCACCTCACCAAGGCCATGGACGTGGACAGCCCTCTCCCACACAACCTCACCAAGGCCATGGACGTGGACAGCCTCTCCCACACCACCTCACCATGACCACGGACGTGGACAGCCCTCTCCCACACCACCTCACCATGGCCACGGACGTGGACAGCCCTCTCCCACACCACCTCACCATGGCTACGGACGTGGACAGCCCTCTCCCACACCACCTCACCATGGCCATGGACGTGGACAGCAAGGCAAAAAAGGACCACCGAACTTGAGACTTCTTCTAATTGGAGACTTACTATCTGAAATACTACTGTCAATGAGTAATGGAAAACATCTACACCCCCCCCCCTTTCCCAATCACTCTCGCTCCCCCCCCCCTCCCTCCCCCCCCCCCCCCCCCCAACGCCCGTCACTCTCGTGAGAATGGATGAACATGAAATGAAATGGGGAAGCAGATAGATGGTGAAAAAGGAAGAATCAGTGTGGCGATGAAAAGTGTCTCTCTTGCACAACTCATGGATACTGAAATAAACAAACAACAGCAGCACCAACACCAGAAGCATCCAACACCTGTCACTGTCCAATTCCTGTCTTCATTGTTCATTCATTTCTTCGCTCAGTGGAAGCTTTGGTTTCCATGGAGATCCAGCTGTGTCACATCAGTCGCAATTCCTGACCGTTGCTTTGCCAGTCGGCCAACTTCCGAGAGTGACTGGCCTTGCTTCGGTAGTGGCCTGGAAAGGCCGACCACTCTCTCTGTTTTCACGTTTGTGTTCTCCCCTTGCACGCCTCGTTTTGAATTTCAGGCTTGCAAGGTATGGAACATCTCGCGGTTGTTTGTGATTTTTGACGTTTAAAAAAATCCACTTTTTTCTTCTCAATTTTATTATTATTATTTCTTTTTAACAAATCATCGCCGTTGTCCCGGGTTTTCACCTGCCGGTGATTTTCTTTGGGGCGTTGTTGCTGGAATGCGCCTTCTTTGTTGTGCAGGGTCAGACATGTCACGGGGAGCTCTCCGCCTCCTTTGTGATGTAAAACTCGATCTGACGCCAGTGTCGTTTGCCCTGTGCCTTGTTCTGCATGACAGATTTCTTTTGAAAAGAGAATCGGTTTACCTCGCCTACCCAACTATTCTGTATGAAGAACTTCTCCTCTCTCTCTCTCTCTCTCTCTCTCTCTCTCTCTACACACACACACACACACACACACACACACATATGTGTGTGTGTGTGTGTGTGTGTGTGTGTGTGTGTGTGGAGAGATGGGTAGATACCTTTATATATAAGTACATTTGTGAAATGTATTAAGTACTGGTTGAAGATCTTGAAGCTACCCCAGTCCCGTTTGAGCAAGCAAGCCTATGATATAATGTTTTTAGAGATGGAAAAAGATAAAGAAAACTGGGCTTAAAAAGTAAAGAAATTCCTTTCAGAACAGGGTTTTGGATTAGTGTGGATGACCCAGGAAGTAGGAAATGAGCAACAGTTCATTGTGGAACTTAAAGACAGGCTTATTTGTTCTTTTAAACAGAATTGGCACTCAGATATGGAAAGTAAAGAAAAATATCGCTGGTTTTTCTCATTCAAAAATGTGTTTCATTCTGAAAAGTTTCTCAATGTCATAACAGATAAATGGCACAGAATAAATTACGCAAGATTTAGGTTGAGAACTTAAGGTTTTAATGCGAACAAAAGATGGTTTGAATGTGAAACATCCACAGAATCTCCTTGTCCTGCATGTAGACACATTATTGATGGCGAAGAACACTTTCTGTTCCACTGTACTGCTTATAATGAAGTGCGGATAAATTGTTCATTTTGCCAGTTACAGAGAGCGAAAAGACAAAATGTCGCTGTCGCGTTATCATCAGATGATAAACTTGTAATTAAATCAGTTGCGAAATTCATCGCGGAAGCATTGAAAATTAGTCGGATGAAGGACAGTGAAATTTAAGATAATGCATTATAAGAGATATACTGACTTCCATAAAAAACGCGAAAACAAAACAAGCTGAAGGTTGGGGGTGAATTTTATTGGTCACAATTGTACAGAGTGGAAGCGAGAATTCAACGTGATTTGATTCATTACACCGGTAATGTGTGAAAATGTCATCAGCAATATGTCTTTGTGTGGAAAATCCAAGGTCACGTGACAAACCAGCTTGAAGTCCTAATACCGTGTGTGGCCACCATTTGCATGGACAACTGCTTGACACCTGCGGCTCATTGAGTGGACCAGGTGGTTGATGCGTCCCCTTGGCACACCAGCCCACACATGGACGATGGCCTGGTGAAGTTGAGCCGCTGTTGCTGGTCGTGGACGCAGGAGGTCCAACCGTCTGCCAAAATCATCCCAAAAATGTTCTATTGGGTTTAAATCGGGACTGAGGGCTGGCCAGGGCAGCACATTCACGTTGTTATGCTTAAGAAATTGCTGGGTGGCCCTGGCGGTGTGTGGTCTTGCATTGTCCTGTTGGAATGTCCAGTTTGGGTGTTGCGCAAAAAAAGGATCGACATGGGGTCTGAGCACCTGGTTGATGTAGCGCTGTGCATTGGCACCCTGTCCGCAACCAGGACCAATGTTCTGAAAGATGACTGGTCCTATGGCGTAGTTAATGCCAATTGCACCCCATATCATAACGTTCGGGCCTCCCCAGGGGTTCTGCTCTACCACACAGGAGTCAGCATAGCGTTCACCAGGTCGACGCCATATTCTGACACGACCGTCAGCCATGTCAATACAAAAACGGCTCTCATCTGAGAACAGTATGCGTCCCCACTGCTGCCTGCGCCAGTTGATTCGGGCTTGTGCCCACTGCAGCCTGTGCTGCCGGTGTCTTGGTGTCAGTACCGGACCTCTGTGAGGACGCCTACATGCCAGCCCGTTCTCCTGAAGATGCCGCCGCATAGTGTTGAGGCTGATTCGTTGCTGGAGAATCCCAGGCACCTATCGAGCAGTGTTAGCGGCTGTTTGCCGCCTGTCCTGCAGATGGGTTCGAACAAGATGGCGATCCTCTCTTTGTGTGGTGACCCAAGGACGGCCTGGCCGGGGACGATCATCAGTGGTACCAGTGACTCGCATGCGGTGCTGCAGACGATAGATGGTCGAGATGTGGACGTTAAAGATGTTGGCGACCTGCCTGGCATCCACACCAGCCTCCAGATGGCCTAGGGCACGATTGCGTTCCTCTGCTCGTAGTCTTGGCATCTCTGTAGCACTCAGACGGCAAGTCGTTACCTGAACCTTGTAGCGCGGCTTTATAAAGGCTGCATGCCTGCGTACTTGTCGCTGGTTAACTTTGCTCTGCATGGTGTGCACGTGCCTCACATGCAGCAACCAATTTGCCATTTTTGTTGACCCTCCAATGCCGGGAATGATGTGTTGCTCACACAATTTTTTCACTGCACGTGAGTCTTGGACCCAAACAACTTGCCACAATGGTTCAATATTGTATATTCACCCCTTTTCACCCGAAAAATAGCCTTTCAAATTTTCGCGTTTTTTATGGAAGTCAGTATATATGAATGAATATTATCATTCATCGCATGTTGAAGAGATCAGTAAGATACAATGTCATCATTTGGATGGTCGACTCGGTCTTAAGATTAAAAATTAAAAAAACCCCAACCTTACTACATTATTACTGTGCGTGAGGACATAAGGAAATGTTACGAATGTATTTGTTTTTGTTAACCTTTGATTTGATATACACTAGGAATGAATTTGTACTATTTGTTTGCAGGAAAGGAAGAGGGAAATGTTGAGGTTGTGGAAGATTGAGGTGGTGGGGGATTGAGGTGGGGAGCATTGAGGTGGGGGAGCATTGAGGTGGGGGAGCATTGAGGTGGTGGGGATTGAGGTGGGGGAGCATTGAGGTGGGGAGCATTGAGGTGGGGGAGCATTGAGGTGGTGGGGATTGAGGTGGGGGAGCATTGAGGTGGGGGAGCATTGAGGTGGTGGGGGATTGAGGTGGGGGAGCATTGAGGTGGGGGAGCATTGAGGTGGTGGGGGATTGAGGTGGGGAGCATTGAGGTGGTGGGGGATTGAGGTGGTGGGGGATTGAGGTGGTGGAGCATTGAGGTGGTGGGGGATTGAGGTGGTGGGGGATTGAGGTGGGGGAGCATTGAGGTGGGGAGCATTGAGGTGGGGGAGCATTGAGGTGGTGGGGGATTGAGGTGGGGGATTGAGGTGGTGGGGGATTGAGGTGGGGGAGCATTGAGGTGGGGGTGGATTGAGCGGGGGAGCGTATTGATACGCTCATCTGGCCTGTCCTGTGTCACACACACTCACTCACACACTCACTCACACCTTCACTCACAACGACACCGCACGAAGCGTCTGTGGGCCACGTGCCCGAGGCAGAAGAAGGGCGAGGCACTCAGAACATCTCCTCTTCAATGCAAACACAAACACACGGGCTCTTCTTCGTCCCCTTTCCCTCCGCCCTTTCACCCCCCCCCCACCCCCCAGCGCTTTGTGTCTACCACGTTAATTGCACAGTGAAGCGATCGCTACTGCACTTGACACATTCGGAACGGTCACAGTGACAGTGGGTCGTGAGAAGCAAGGCGTGCACGGACGACACGGTATATGGACCTGCTCGTGAGTGCAGCGAGTGACGGAGAGTCTCCGTTGGTGAGGGTGTCAGCACGGTGACCTCATGATCCATGAGGGGTCAGACACACATTCTGCCTCCCGCCGATGACAAACGAGACTGGCGATGTTCTGCACGTGTTGCACTGACCCAACAACAACAACAACGCAGGCTAACCTGAAGTAGCAGCCTTCGACCGCAGCACAGACACCAGCAAGGCTGGAAGGAGATAATAATAATGATAATAATGGTTTCTTATATAGTGCTTATTCAAACGAATTTCTCTAAGCGCTTTACAAAGTCATACTACATTCACCCTTCTCATATACAATAATACACCTTACACCCAGCTACAAATACTATTACTACAATAACTAACAAATCCTTATCCTACGAGTGTGACATTCACTTATTTTTCAAATATTACTACAAAAGCTTAATCCTATAACGCTCAATCATACAACAAATACATATAATAGAGAACATAACACATACACTACATTTGAAAAAGGCCCAGACGGCTATGAGATAGGTTGTACCCCCCCCCCCCCCCAACACACACACACACACAGTATTGGCTAATGATGAGAAAACAGATGGGTTTTAAGTTTAGACTTGAAAGAAGAGATAGAATCTGAATGTCTGAGAGAGTCTGGCAGTCTGTTCCACGTCGCTGGAGCTTCAAAAGAGAAAGATCTTTCACCAGTAGTAGTCCTGAAGCGAGTCATTCGTAGAAGGCGGTCGTCAGCACTGGAGCGTAGTTGTCGAGAGGTGGTGTAGATTTTAAGGAGATCTGAGAGATAAGAAGGTCCATTTTCAAAGAGAGCAGAGAAAGTGAGAGTTGAGATTTTGTACGAGATACGGTTTGAGAAGGATAGCCAGTGAAGAGAGTGAAGTAGAGGCGAAATGTGATAATATTTTCCTGCTCTACAGACGACTCGGGCTGCATGATTTTGGATTCGCTGTAATCTTTCTATCAGGTATTTTGGAAGGCCGGCCAAAAGTGAGTTGCAGTAATCTATTCTAGATAAGACAAATGCACAGAGAGTTTTTGTAGCATCTGTAGAGAGAAGGTGACGTACGGAGCTGATTCTTCTTAGTTCTAAATAAGCAATCTTGCAAATATTTGAAACCTGTTTCTCAAAGAAAAGGGAATGGTCAAGAATGACCCCTAGACTGTGGACAGAGGTGGAGACAGAGACAGTACAGTCATTGATAGTGACAGTTGAAGGCAGAGAAGGATGGTTAGGTTGTTTTGTCACGAACATGAGTTCCGTCTTGTCGTCGTTTAGTTGTAGTTTGTTGGTTGTCATCCAGTCCTTCAGGTCAGCAATGCAGCCCCACATCCGAGAAATCAGTGAGTCAATTTCAGCAATGGGAGCCGACTGATGAAGTTGAGTATCGTCACCAAAGCTCTCATGCGACATGGCATGACCACTGATGACGTCAGACACAGGACTAACATACAGCACAAAAAGGACTGGCCCCAGTACAGAACCCTGAGGCACACCGTACCTAAGAGGAGAACTGTCTGAGTATATGCCCTGTACACACTGTGTCTGAGTCCGTCCAGTCAGGTAAGAAATAATCCAGTTCAGAGCTGTGTCTTTGAATCCAAAGGAAGTTTGAAGCCGTGAGAACAAAATATTATGATCGATCGTGTCAATGCTGCGGAGAGGTCTACCATCGCTAATAAGGAAACATTCTCATCGTCAAGCCCACAGAAGAGGTCATGGACTATATGGAGGAGTGCTGTCTCACAACTATGGCCTTGTCTGTAAGCAGATTGATGAGGATTCAAAAGGTGATTCTTTTCGAGATGTTCTAGAATTTGTTCCAAAACGATCTTCTCCAATAATTTTGATAGAAATGACAAATTTGATACAGGCCGATAATTCTTTAAAACATTTTTATCTATGAAGGTTTCTTGATCAATGGACATACCACTGCGGACCGGAAGATTTCAGGAACGTGACCAGAGGACAAAGAGGTATTGATAACATGAGTAAGATGGGGTAGAACGTCATCAATGCACTGAAAGAGCAAGCTAGTGGGAATAGCATCAAGTTCACATGATTTAGGGCTGCATCGCAAATGGAGACGGAGGAGGTGGTGGCAACGTCCACAGCGCAACCAGAGACAATTACACAGAACAGTTTGCCACATACCACGATTAATGATAGCTTGTATGAGACAAAAGAAAAAAAAGAAGAAAAACAAGATGCAAAGCATATAAACGTACACCCAGTTTATCCTGAATATGCGTGAGATATTCCATAAAGAGGAAAAACCGTCTTGGGCTGGTGTAACCGTTAGTAATGGCTATTCTGGTAAACATCGGCCATCGTCTGTGACCTAAAATAAACATACTTACAAATTTTCAGAAAGATCGGCCAAGAACTTTCTGAGATTTTCCATAAAGAAGAAAACCATTATGGGCCGTTAGTAAGGGCTGTAACGGTAAACTAAAACATCGGGCATCATCCGTGACCCATAGTGAACATACCTACAAATTTTCAGAAAGATCGGCCAAGTACTTTTTCAGATATTCTATAAAGAAGAAAACCCGTTACAGGCTGTTACAGCCGTTGGTAACGGCTATAATGGGGTAAACTAAAACATCGGGCATCATCCGTGACCCATAATGAACATACCTACAAATTTTCAGAAAGATCGGCCAAGTACTTTTTGAGATATTCCATAAAGAAGAAAAACCATTACAGGCTGTTACAGCCGTTAGTAATGGCTGTTGTCATGAGTCGGCCGAATGTTCTCGAGCATTTAGGCAAATTAAGGGTAGTTGCTGTTGTTGAGAGCAAGTTCCTTGGGTTATTCAAGTGTGCGAATTCAGGCATCACCAAAGGGGAATACCCCGAGTCGCATACTGAAGGAGGGAGAGTTACTGGGAAGTGTTTCGCATGTCCGAGGGATAGTGACAAGGAGTTGCCGACCTGCCGGTCCTGGGTAGAGGAGTGTCCAGTCCGACCACTGGCTGGCTATTCACTGGGTTCTCCAGTGGCCTGAAGGGAAGGCGATCGTGTCAGGTGACCGTCACGGGTAGGTGACCGTCAGCCTGCAGGCAGAGTACAGCGACCATTCAGTCGTCCTTGTTCTGAGGAATGAATGGAAGGCTGCGGCCTATTGAGTGGTTTGCGCCTTGTTGTCTATAGAGGTAGTAAATACTTGAAGCATCAGTCATGGCTGGTAGAGAAGTCCAGGCTGTTAGTACAATGGGTAGCTTCGGGAATCGAACATGAGTTTGAATAGGAGGTTATGCATTAACCACTTGGTACCCAAGTCTTGGTTAGCGCTAGCAGCTGTTGTGTGTGTGTATGTGTAGGTGACTAGTGATTCCATTGGTGGAATAAAAATAACTTGGGAATTTATTGGTACAAATCGTGTGATGTGTGTGTGCCCGTGATTCCATTGGTTGAGCCAGTTAAACTCGGGTTCTCTCTTGTTTGAGAATGAATATAAGCTGCTTGGAAAACCAGGGAGAGTGTGATTCACTTAAGGGAAAGTGAACTCGCCCGTCTTGCTGAGGGCTCAAGAAAATACAGCGTGAAGCAGAGGTTAGCTGTCGCCTCGTCTCCTGGTGGGGACGTAAGACAGTGGAGGTTGCTGTAGCCTCGGAGCCGACGACGAGAAGAATTGTCTCCCGTGTGGGGACGGTCGACAGCAAGACGTGTCAGCCTGTTGGAGCCTAGACAGGGAGCTGCCAGACAACGGTGGGGTGTTTGCAGCCAGAGAAGACCTGTGGGAGAGGCCTACAGGAGCCCTTTCCGTGGAGAGGGCAAAGTACGGTGGAGTCCGGGAGACTCAGTGTGAGGGTGCGACTCAAGCTACGTTGCCAGTGTCCCCCAACTGGGATTTGGCCAATCGGGAGGACACAACAGTGTGGCAGCTTCAGCTCGTGGTCGCACAGTGGGATGAGAGAAACTGACGGTCAACCAAGGAATGCTGGCAAGTTATGGACGTTTATTTGCTCTTAAGGTTATAAGTGTGCAAACTGAATAGTGGAATATTGTCTTTCCTGGCTAAGTAAGAATAACTGAAGAACAGGGGATGCGATTTATGAAATTGTCTGTATGCTGTTTACATTGTTGTATGATACAGATAGTTGTGTTGTGTAGTGACGGGTGGGGGCTCGGAGTCAAGTTGAATAAAAGTTGATTATTTTCTATGAAATGTTATTGGTTTCCCGTCACCTTTGTGCGGGCCCGATGTGAGTGACAGAGTGCGTGTACCTATGCGAGAGCGCATTTTGGTTGTGAAAGCGTAAATACTTCTGTCTATGACCCCCTGCATCCCTGAATATGAAAATCATATTTTATTAACGAGGGGGAGCGTCGGAGACCCGTCACAGCTGTAACGGGGTAAACTAAAACATCGGGCATCATCCGTGATCCATAATGAACACACCTGCTACTTTTCACAAAGATCAGCCAAGTACTTTCTGAGATATTCCATGGAGACGAAAAAGCGTTACAGGCCGTTACAGCCGTTAGTAACGGCTGTAACGGTAAACTAAAACATCGGGCATCATCCTTGACCCATAGTGAACATACCTACAAATTTTCAGAAAGATCGGCCCAGTAGTTTTGTCTGGAGTGAGTGGAACACATTTTGACCACGGACACACAGACACACAGACAGCATTTCTTCGTTCCCATTCTAAAGTACTCCCTGTTCTTTAAGAACTGGGAGTACAAAAAAAGAGATGAAGACTTATCCGTGGTAGTTTCAGGCAAGCTGATGGCGGTTCCAGTGACAGTTCTGGTGAGGATGGCAGTCTCCTTGAGGCTCCCTAGGTGCAGTGATTGTGACAGACAATGACATCTATTTTGCCACAGTTAATGCACAGGGGTCATCGTGTGTCCACTGCATTTCACAGTCCATGGTTTGGTTCCGTAGTGTGAAGAAAACTTGTTGTTCGTTACACTGTGAATGGAGTTAGCATCGATTTCAGTTGTCATTGTAGTTAGCATCGATTTCAGTTGTCATTCTAGTTAGCATCGATTTCAGTTGTCATTCATTGAGCCCTTCCCTGTCGTGAATGGGCGGATGACTATAGGCGTAAAAGCATTCTCTCTCTCTCTCTCTCTCTCTCTCTCTCTCTCTCTCTCCCCCCCCCCCCCCCCCACGCACGCAAACGCGCTCGCGTGCACACACACACACACACAACACACACACACACACACACACACACACACAACACATAACACACACACACACACACACACACACACACACACACACACACACACACACACACACAAGTGCGCCGCGCTCTCGTAGGCACGAACAGTCCGACAGACAGACGTGTGAAGTTAAAACACCCAAGACCCGAAACCGATACTCCCATTGCTAGAGTGCACACGTCCGCCTCTCCCCTCTCTCTCTCTCTCTCTCTCTCCTCTCTCTCTCTCTCTCTCTCTCTCTCTCTAAGCTTGACAGCCAAGCGTTTCACATTTTCTTCAAAGATAGTTCACACAGTGTGGATTCAGGAAGATAATGGACGAAGCCTTCCTTTCCAAGCGGTTTTTCCCTGTCATGAACCACCCTTGCCAAAGACTGGTGATTCGTCATGACCGTATTATTGCTATAGTATAATATATAATATATATATATATAAAAATATATATATATATATATATATAAAATATATATATATCATACACATGTACATATACATATAAATCACACACACACACACACACACACACACACACACACACACACACACACACCCCACTTGCACGCTCGCAAGCACATTGAGAAGTACGCACGCACACCAGCACGCACGCACACAACACATCTCATGTTCGTAGAAATACATGGGCCCAGATTTCATCTCTCTCTCTCTCTCTGTCCTCTCTGAAGTACATACTTTTATCATTAAACGATTCCTGGGTGTACCATTACACTCTCGAAACAAAATGATTTACGGAGAAACAGGAAGATATCCATTGCACGTTCGAACATCAGTAAAATGTGTTAAGTACTGGTTGGTAAGATTACCAATTAATAGAATATGTAGGCAAGCCTATGCTATGTTGTTAATACAATCAGAGGCAGGTAAATACAACTGGGCATCAAAAGTTAGGAACACTCTGACAGAAAATGGTTCAATTTCGATGTCCTCTCCACGTCTGTGGCCTTGGTTTGGTTCCGTCGGGGTCACCAGTATCAGCGAGTCCATGGGGGCTGTCGTTGGACGGACGTGGTGGCGCCCTCCGGAGGGTGAGCTCACTCACGCCGGCTCCGTGACTAAGCAATTTTTGTCGTCAGCGGGGGCGTAGTAGGTGGTGTCCTGCGTATGTCAGATCAGAACAGGCGCCACTGAACACTACCGAAGTGACTCGGCAGCAGTGCAGTGTCTTCTCCGGTGGGTTGCCTCTTGACGACTTGACATTGACTGCTCCCTGTGGATTGCCGGTGCCGGGGCTGCGGCGGGGCCGACCGGGCTGTGGCTGTGGACGGGGTGTCGGAATGAGCGGAGTGGGTGCACTGCCTTGAGGTGGCGCAGAAGTTGGGACAGCATTAAAAAACAAAACTGGCACTCCGAAATTGAAAATAATGGTAAATATGAATGGTATCGTTCCCGGAGAGGTATCTTTCTTTAATAACGAATAAAAAGATGAGAGAAGATCTGGTAAAGTTTAGATTAAGAGTGCATGGTCTAGGCGCTGCAAAACGCTGGTTTATGACCAGTGAACGAAGTGCTGACTGCCCAATGTGCGATTACAATAAGGAAGATGAAGTGCACTTTCTATTCCAATGTTGCTTCTTTTTAGATATTCACCGAAAATATTTCATTTTTCCAAATGACTCGTGTTGAGCCTACAGTAGATGGCATAATAAATCTTTTGTCAACAGGTAATGTCACAACCATTATTGCCCTCGCTAAATATTTGACTGAAGCTACCAAAGCGAGAAAAAGAAATTGGAACTTCGTAACAATAGTATTGTAATCAAATTTTGTTTGTTCTGTATTAATATGTTCTTTTGTAATAGGTGGATGGCCATGTAGTCTCAGTGTGTGTGTGTGTGTGTGTGTGTGTGTGCGCATGCACTTGGGCGTGAGTGCTTATGGGACAACGTGAAGGGGAGCGGGGAGTGAATGGGGAATAATAAATGCTTCTCAAAATGAGTCTTCAACAAGCTTATAGTCTCCAAAAAGGAGACAATCTCCAACAGGGAGAATACTAACATATAACTCCTGGTCAGATGCCGGTATTTCAAAACCTGATTGTTTCTCTTCACTGACCGCGGAAAGTGGTAACTCGACTCCTCTGCCTTTTCGGTTTTAAGAAGAATGCTATCCCAGAAACGGCTGGTGTGCAATACCGTAGTATGTTTGTTGAGTTTTCAAAAAACCAACCAAAGGTGTCCCCTAAGAAGCAAAAGAAAATCATGAAAGAGCAAAACAAGCTACATTTTCTTGTGAAAAGTAGAAAATATAAAAAGATAACCTCTTAAGACACAAGTGCTGAGGGCCAGTTCTTGGAATGAATTCGCAAGGGACTGAATTACAATAAACTAATAAATTCCAAGGATAAGTAACCGAGCACCATTCCAGCAACTTACAGAGCAGCTTGGTGTTGCAATGACTGCAAGAAATATTGAATTATAAAACAAAGCTTGCTCTTATGTCTTAGACTGAAGAAATAGGGCGGGAAATTTTCACTCTTTGAAAGTGTCGTCGGGTTATTCTTGTTTTGTTCCGTGATCTAATTGTATTGATGAAACTATAGATCTCACACACACACACACACACACACACACACACACACACACACACACACACACACACACACAGTCACTCTCGCGTAGACTTTAATAATTGTAAATATTCTACCATGTCGGTGTCTGACTCACGCCTTTTCACAACACAGTCAACCAAACTCCGATACTGAAGTTCAAACGGGGAGATAAGCGTGATCGACACGAAATGGGGCTGCTAAACTAGGAAGATGTAACGGTGTTATCAGCTGTTTCCTTAAAAGCGTTTAAAAAAAAAAAAAAAGGCTTTTTCGCCCAACAGCCATAGGGGCAATAAACTGTAAGTGGTTGACTGGGACTGAGGCACTGCATGAAGGAAGGCGGTGCCCATCTCTCTCCTTCCGCCGTTTGACCCTCCCTGACCTGAACCAGGTACCCACTGTCTGTGGAGGGAACAGAGAGGGTTAACCCTCCCTGACCTGAACCAGGTACCCACTGTCTGCGGAGGGAACAGAGAGGGTTAACCCTCCCTGACCTGAACCACGTACCCACTGTCTGTGGAGGGAACAGAGAGGGTTAACCCTCCCTGACCTGAACCAGGTACCCACTGTCTGTGGAGGGAACAGAGAGGGTTAACCCTCCCTGACCTGAACCAGGTACCCACTGTCTGCGGAGGGAAAAGAGAGGGTTAACCCTCCCTGACCTGAACCACGTACCCACTGTCTGTGGAGGGAACAGAGAGGGTTAACCCTCCCTGACCTGAACCACGTACCCACTGTCTGCGGAGGGAACAGAGAGGGTTAACCCTCCCTGACCTGAACCACGTACCCACTGTCTGTGGAGGGAACAGAGAGGGTTAACCCTCCCTGACCTGAACCAGGCACCCACTGTCTGCGGAGGGAACAGAGAGGGTTAACCCTCCCTGACCTGAACCACGTACCCACTGTCTGTGGAGGGAACAGAGAGGGTTAACCCTCCCTGACCTGAACCAGGTACCCACTGTCTGTGGAGGGAACAGAGAGGGTTAACCCTCCCTGACCTGAACCAGGTACCCACTGTCTGTGGAGGGAACAGAGAGGGTTAACCCTCCCTGACCTGAACCAGGTACCCACTGTCTGTGGAGGGAACAGAGAGGGTTAACCGTCCCTGACCTGAACCAGTACCCACTGTCTGCGGAAGGAACAGAGAGGGTTTTTGAAGCCCTAAACATCCCACCCCACCGGCGGTTTGAACTCTAAATCGTCAGCTGTGCAGTCGAAAGCTGTACCCATGTGACTACGGGTCCCTCTCTTTGCCACCGGGGTGGAGGAAAAGTGTGTCCAGTGAACAGAAGAGCCGTCCTCTCCGTGAAGATCCAGTGATCCAGAGGAAGAGCCGTCCTCTCCGTGAAGATCCAGTCATCCAGAGGAAGAGCCGTTCTCTCCGCGTGGATCCAGTCATCCAGAGGAAGAGCCGTCCTCTCCGCGTGGATCCAGTCAGCGAGAGGAAGAGCCGTCCTCTCCGCGTGGATCCAGTCAGTCAGATGGAGACAAGGATGGGGTGATACGTCTTGTTCGTAATGCAGTGTCTTAGGAATTTGCAGGGAATTTCATGCTGACGCTGTATTATTTCAGGAACGTCTTGACATTTGTGAAGGAGAAAGGCAACGCCTGTACGATTCACATGTGATGAGGACTTTGCTACGCGGGTGGCGAGGATGAGGTGAAAAGAGTAGTTGGGACAACTGAGAAGGAGACAGGAAAGAACGTTCAATTCAAAACACATTCACGCACATGTATGCACGCGAGTGCGGGTACATACGCAGATACACACACTACATTAACACACACACTACATTAACACACACACACACACACACACACACACACACACACACACACACACACACACACTACACTAACACACACACACGCACACACACACTGCACTAACACACACACACTTACACTACACGAATATACTACACCAACACACCAACACACCAACACACACACACACACACACACACACACACACACACACACACACACACACACACAGTACACTACACTAAAACACACAACACACAACAACAACTACCACACACACACACTACACTACACTACAACACACACACTAACACTAACAACACACACACTACACTACACTAACACACACACACACTACACTAACACACACTACACTACACTAACCACACACCACACTACACTAACATACACACACACTACTACACTAACACCACACACACACTACACTAACACACACACACACACACACACACACACACACACACACACCACACACCACACACACACTACACTAACACACACACACGCACTACACTAACACACACACACACACTACACACACACACACACACACACACACACACACACACACACCACACACACACCGCGCGTCGCGCGCGCAGCGCACGCACTACACTACACCACACACACAACGACTACACACACACACTACACTACACTAGCACACAACAGACACTACACACACACACACACACACACACACACACACCACACACCCCAACAAGAATCTGATCTTCAATCTGTAAGATGACAACGTCCTCTAGGTCACCTGGCCGTCTCCTGGTGAGCATTTGTATCCTAACCGTTTCTTGATGCTATCTTGCTGCACACACGGCCATAGGTCGGCGGGATAGAATGTCCTTATGCATATAACAGTTCACAAATACTGTCTTGCTACAACGCTCGTCGGCTTTCGTCGTGCGTGACACTCTGTGCTCCCACCTCACCTCCACCACCACCTTCCCCATCCAGCATTCCTCCTTTGAACTTGCCCATCTTTCTGTCACCCTACGTCAGCACTGTCTTCAATTTTTCTGCATCTACCTCCTCCCCCCCCCCCCCCCCCCCCCCAACCAAAAGAACAAACTGTCTGATGTTCTTTTCATTGAAGAGTTCCCGTCCTTCCTGGAACACTGCAATACAATCAGTGGCTGTCCTGTCATCGTTGGTGACTTCAATGTTCACGTCAACGTCCCCACTGACTCCCTAGCGCTTCGCTTCGCCGGTCTGCTGGACGATTTTGGTCTGCACCAGGCTGTCACCTTCCCGACTCACCAGAAAGGCCACACCCTTGACCTTGTCATCTGCCGGCGTGACGACAACGTGCTGCATTCCACAGCCCCAGATTTCACTCTGGACTTTCCGACCACTACTGTGTTGTGGCCCAGTTCCGCCTCTCACGCCCTTCACATCTTCCTGTGTACGTCGAGGTCAGGAAGATCGCCGATGTCAACACCGTCACCTTCCAGTCTGATCTTCGGGCCAGACTGGAGGCCTCTTCACACCTGTCAGCTGACCAGCTCCACCAGCTTCTGTCCCGTCTTCTAGATCAGCACGCCCCAGCCACCCGCCGCCAGATCTCCAGCCGGCCTCCCTCACCCTGGTTCACCTCTGTCGGACCTCAGCTGCTACAGGCTAAGCGAGAACGGCGCCAGGCAGAGCGTTGCTGGCTCAAATCTGGACTACATGTTCATAAACAAATTTTTCGTACTGCCAATAAGCTAGTTACTAACATTCTGGACAGTGCCAAATGCTGTTTTTACAGTGCCAAAATCCTAGCCTGTAGAACATCCCGACAACTGTTTACTGTAACCAATACTCTGCTTGGCAAATCAAAGTCCACACCTCTGCCCTCCTCAATCCCTGCGACAGAACTCCCCCAGCGTTTCTCTGATTTCTTCTATAGTAAAATAGCCACTATTCGCCATAATTTGGACTCTCATGCTGCTCCTTCCCCCGCTGTTCCTGATCCTTCCTTCTCCGGCACTCAGTGGTCTGAATTTCACTCTGTGTCAGTAGAAGAGGTCCGGAAAATCTTGAAGCAGGTCACTGCCAAAACATGTGAACTTGACCCTCTCCCCTCATCCCTTCTTACCTGCTGTCTTGACGATCTCCTCCCATACTTTACATCCATTATCAATGACTCTTTGCAATCAGGTTGTTTTCCCACTCTGTTCAAATCTGCAGTTGTCAGACCTCTCCTGAAGAAGCAAAACTTAGATCCTGAAAATCTCAAGAACTACAGACCTGTCTCTAATCTCCCATTTCTTTCCAAACTGATTGGAAAAGTTGTTCTCACCCAACTGTCTGAACATCTCTCTGTAAACAATCTTGTACTCTAACCAGTCAGCCTACCGGGCTGGCCATAGCACCGAGACAGCGCTCCTCAAGATAGCAAACGATCTCCTCACAGCTGTTGATGGAAACAAAGTTTCTCTTCTCTCTCTCTCTTAGATTTCTCTGCTGCTTTTGATACAATAGATCACTCCATTCTTCTCTCAAGACTCAACACTTCTTTTGGTCTTTCTGGTTCTGTCCTTTCCTGGTTCTCTTCATATCTCTGATCGCACGCAAACTGTTTCAGTGAAAGGTGTTAAGTCTCCAGGAAGAGCACTTCAGTTTGGTGTTCCTCAGGGATCTGTCCTGGGACCGGTTTTGTTTGTGCTGTACACCCAGCCTCTCTCGGCCATTATCAGCCAACACTCTCTCCTTCACCATAGCTTTTCAGATGATAACCACTGTATATCTCTGCCCATATCAGTCAGCTTCATGAAATAATCTCCTCTTCTCAAGCATGCATTACCGATGTTAAATCATGGATGCACAATAACAAACTACAACTTAACGCAGACAAAACTGAAATAATCCTCATTGCTTCGAAACACACTATTAGAACTCATTTTCTCCCTAGTTCTATAAATGTTGATGGAAACGAAATAAATCTATCAGTGTCTGTTCGTAACCTCGGCGTTACACTCGACCAAACCTCTCTTTCAAACAACGTATCTCTAATGTGTGCAAGTCCTGCTACCTTGAACTTCGTAGAATCAGCTCAGTTCGCCGCTTCCTTACTCAAAATGCTCTGAAGACCCAATCTGTGCTTTTGTCCTGTCTCGGCTCGACTATTGTAACTCCCTCCTTGCCGTTGTCCCTTAACGCTCATCTCTAAACTTAAAAAAGTTCAGAACAATGCCGCCCGTCTGATCTCCCGCTCCTCTAGATCTGATCACATATAACCAATTCTGTCTTCCTTACACTGGCTCCCAATTCAGTCTCGCATTGACTTAAAAGTTCTCCTCCTGGTTTTCAAATCACTGAATAATCTGGCTCCCTCCTACCTCTCTGACCTCCTCCATCTCTATGTTCCGTCTCGCAACTTACGCTCATCCACCGATTCTCGTCTGCTTCGGCTTCCCTCCGCTCGCCTGAAAACTTCAGGCCAACGATCTTTCTCTTACCAGGCACCTGCTCTGTGGAATAGTCTCCCTTCTCTGCGTAACACGGACTCTTTAGAGACTTATAAAACCTCCCTAAAGACACATCTTTTCCCTCGGACTGATTAACGACGATATCCACTTACCACTGTGCGCGTGTTTGCTGGTGTTGAACGCGCTCCTGTGTCTGTCTGCGTGTGAGAGGTTTTTTTTCTTTTTTTTCCCCGGCGGCGGTGTGTGTGTGTGTGTGTCTTCTTCTTCTTCTTCCTAAAATACTGGTTCACTCAAAAACGAGTAGGTCACCAGCGTGTGTGTGTGTGTGTGTGTGTGTGTGTGTGTGTGTGTGTGTGTGTGTGTGTGTGTGTGTGTGTATGCGCGCGCTTTGAATTAGAATAATAATTTTTATCATGTTTTCTGTAATATGCGCTTTGGGATCTTGCGAGGTAAAGCGCTCTATAAATATCCTTTTACATTACTTACATTACAGAATGAAAATGTCTTTCAGCAAATGACGTGACTTCTTATCGTCCTTGCGTACTGAACATTCAATTACGGTTGGCAATATAAAGTTCCTCCATATACACCGCACATAGATTACCGTCCAGAATATCTCTTCACGTCCACACATCGCTGATGTCGAAGATGATGAATATAAATGATATAGTTCACCTTCACACGTAATATTGATACGTTGACGATGACGAACGATGACGGAAGAGTGAAGACGACGGTTGATTGATGACTGAGGATAACGATGATGGCGTCACAAGGAGCAGACGGTGAGGAACAGGTGTAAAGGCGTGTAAAGTAGTAAAACCTTTAAAGGAAAACAAAGAAAAGAAAAGAAAAGAACATCTGCAACACAGAAAATAAGGACTCATAACTACCGGCACTATACATCACAATTCAACACGCCCATCATCCACACAACACAGAAAATAAGGACTCATAACTACCGGCACTATTCATCACAATTCAACACGCCCATCATCCACACAACACAGAAAATAAGGACTCATAACTACCGGCACTATACATCACAATTCAACACGCCCATCATCCACACAACACAGAAAATAAGGACTCATAACTACCGGCACTATACATCACAATTCAACACGCCCATCATCCACACAACACAGAAAATAAGGACTCATAACTACCGGCACTATACATCACAATTCAACACGCCCATCATCCACATACACGCAATTACAATGGCACTACATAACTAGAATGGTCGTCATGCACACTTCATTCGCCTGCAACAAAAGACATTTAACTGAGACGGACAAACGGACATAGATCGGTTCGGCTCTGGCATTGCCTACCTCAATCCACGATTCATTCTGCACCAACAAATGAACACAACTCATTGTGTTGACCACTGACTTCCGAACACCAGAGCTCCTCTCCACTAAAGCATCTATTTAGTGTTTTAAAAGACTAATTTTAACCTCAACAAGTTGGTATCAAGAGCGACTCCTTGCTCATTGATCGACTTTGGCCCAAAGACGGTTATTCTCCTCACTCCCCTTATTGAGCTAGGCTACAACTGGACAAAACCCAACAAGTTTTGGGCTATAGGCTACTGAACTCGGCTATTAGTTGTAGTCAGCTACAGATCTACGGGGCGTGGAAACTTGCTGGTTGTGACGACATTCAAATGCATTACGTCTTGATGCAGTGATGATAAATTTGTGATATTTACGTCACACGCATACAGCTTCATTCCAAATGAAACACGACAAAGTGGGGGTTCTATGTCGCAGAATTACCCAGAATTGTGCACTTCGTGCAACAAGCACAATACTTTGGTATATTGTTCTTTACAATGTTATAATGGATTTCAGATTTTAAGCCACTTCAAAATCGGTTTTTTTTATTTTGAGAAATAAATAAAAAAGATGAGCCAAAATTGCAGACGATTTTCTAGCGCGAGGTGCGCGCAGTGAATATTATCAAGCAAAATGAATGTAAGCTAAAATTATTTTCTAATGATAACATGTTGGATAATGATATATTGTGTATGAAAATACATATGTTTATCCAAAAATTTGCTGGACTTATTTTGTTTCCTTAATTTTCTATGACTTGGTAGACCCGCAGCGGGAAAATCGAAATGGCCGCTTCCGATCGCATGTTCGTAATTTGCCAGTGAAAACTTCGTCTTTCGAGGTGAATTATGAATTTACAGCTCTTCACAAAGTCTTGAAATGTCATTCTATCATTTTATTTGTTTTCTGAAGCGTACTAATACCATCCTTTACCTTACTCTAATTTTTTTTCACCCCAGGATAGGGGGGTGTCATGTGACGTAGCCTCACATCAAGGCATGTGACGCTCCATCACATGTAGTTTAGTGATATGAATCATTTCCCCATGCCACAACTAAAAAGGAAGAATATTTATGTGGCTTGACTAGTGTAGCGGGCGTCCCCAAATAATTGTGAGTTCACTCATTAACAGAAACAAACGTGGTCATTGGGTGAAAGTGACCACTGAGAGATAGTTTAATAAGGGCTGGTAAGGTGCTGGTCATGTGTTTTGAACATGAGTATGCACTCACTAGGAGGAGGGAGGAAAGAATCGGTTTTAGCCCAGCAGATGGCCTAGAGACTCGAACCTGTCAGGACGCTGGTCCTCACTGCTGACCAGTCATTAATAATAAATCGAGCTTATATAGCGCTCTTCGATGAGAGAAGACTCATCCTCAGAGCGCTTTACAATACAAGAAAAATAAAAGTTTCCATTAACATTGCACAATATTGGGAAAAAGGCATCAAAACAATAGGTCACAAAGCAAGCACTAAAACAGATGCACTAACCACATCCCCCCCCCCCACTCTATCCTTCCCCCCCCCCCCCCCCCCCACAACACACGCACACACCGCCACCCCCACACACGACAATATATGAACAGGTGAGCCATAGATAGTTGGGGAAAGCTACAGGGGAAAACCTAAAGAAAAGAGAAAGAAGAATTCATAATTAAATTGGGAAGCAGGTTACTTACACGAACCTTATTCGTGTTTCAGCCCTTCACCCTTCACCCTTCACCTTTCACCCCGTGAGGTGGTTAAAGATGGCCATGGTGTGGGGAACACACCGGTAGTTCAGCCCCAGCAAATAAAGACTCCAGGGAGAGGAGTCGGAACTCGTATCTCCAGTGACGGGAGAATTCAAGGGGGCGACACGATTTCTGTGAGAGACAGGGAATCATGACAGTATGGGGGCGAGTCTCATCTCTGATGCGGGTATGGCATCATGATTGCAGGAATTATTTATTCTCCTGGTCTGGATCTTGGGCTAATGTGATGTGAAGACCATGACTTTACAGAAACTTGTATTGATGTAAATGGGAGAATTAGTTTATCTCTCATTCTGAAAAAGAGAGATTACATGTATAGAATTTGTGTATAAATTGTTGATGTGATTTAGTAAACTGTTTTCCCGAAGGAGAGGGGGGAAGGAAAAACATTCGGTAGTGCGCCCTTTTGGTTGATTGGAAGGATTGCGTGTGCGTATGGAGTAAATGCTGTCATGAATGCATGTGTGCAAAAGTGACAGTGTGACACTATGAGTATGCATACCTGGATGGTGGAGGGTGGAGATGGTGTTTGGGGGATATATATATATGTATAGAGAGAGAGAAGAGAAAGAGAGGGAGAGAGAGAGAGAGAGAGAGAGAGAGAGAGAGAGAGAGAGAGAGAGAGATTATGCTCTACATGTGATATTATAGATATGCTATATATGTACATGGGATGTTCATAAGAATAAGGTGGAATGGGGAAATTGGGGGAGGGGTATAGAGAGAAAGGGGTGGAGGAGAGGTCGTGGGAAAGGAAAAGAGCTGAATGATTCAAACTAATCCATCAATCATCAATCATTTTCCTTTTTCCACCCCAGCCAGCATTATCACACCAATCCAATCACATTATCTCACTTATGACAATGATCATCATCCTGTAGTACTGTAGATCTTCACTTATGATAGTGATCATCATCCATCAGTCATAGATCAATTCCTCTATTCCCCCCCAACTGGCATTAACATACTAAGGCCAGCACACTATTCCACTTTTGTAAATGACCATCATCCCACACTACTGTGAATCACACTCACACCATGACAATAAACATCATCCATCAGTCATTGTTTGTAAACCTCCTTCATTGTCCCAACCGGCATTACACCAATGCCACAACATTATCCAACTTATATAACAATGATCATCATCCTACAGTACTGTTGATCTCGAATGATCCATGACCATCAGTCATCGACCCCCACCCTCACCCCCATCCACCTTCTTCCTGAACCGGCAGTATTATACTAATGCCACAACATTATTTCCCTTATCGCAATGACCATCATCCTACAGTATCTCGCTTATGACAATGATCATCACCCACCAGTCATTAATATCTTCCTTCATTCCCCCAACTGGCACTATTGTACTAATGCTACATTATTCCACCTACATGACAATGACCCTCACCCTATAGTACTACTGATCCCAAATGTTCACCATCCATCAGTCACTGGAAATACTCTCATCCAGTGATCACCTTCATACTGCAATATATATGGCAATGAAGAAGCTGACCATTTGGCAAAGGAACGAGAACAGCAGCCCCAACTAGAACAGGAAGTCTCCTTCGAAAAAATCAAAAGTATTATCAAGGAGAACCAAAAACCAAAAAGGCAGATGGCTTGAGCAGCACCCTATTCAATACGAGGGATGGACACTACCAGATGCCCAGATAAGACCTTTGTGAGACTGAGGACAGGGCACTCCAGACTGAAACATCACATGTCCACTATATTCCACAATAGCAGGTCTTCAAATCACCCATGCAGTACAGCCCAACACATTGACCACTGGAGGGCCTAAGCCATACAGCAGCCTTCACCAATACCTCCAGGGTTCCTACCTAAGTGAACAAGGAAGAAGACCATCCTACTGTACTGATGATCTCTAATAATTATCACCCATCAGTCATTGACCCCCCTCCCCCAAGAATGATTATCATCCAGTAGCACTGTTGTTATCAAATGGTCATCACCTAATAAGCTTTATTATCATTATTTATATATTTATTCAAACCCCGCTTGTCTTGTGTGTGTGTGTGTGTGTGTGTGTGTGTGTGTGTGTGTGTGTGTGTGTGTGTGTGTGCATGCATATGGATGTGGATATGGATGAGTGTTTGTACATAATATATACACAATGTATACACACATATTATGTGTGTTTGTGTGTGTGTGTGCTTATATATATATGTGTGTGTGTGTGGTTGTGTTGATTTCACCTATGACAACGGTCACTATTCATCAGTCATTTCCAATTTTCTGCTCAATTGGCATTATCATACCAGTGCTATCATGTTATTTCACTCATGACAATTATCAACGTCCTATAGCATTGTTTATCCCACTTATGACAATGATCATCATCATCATTAAAAAAAGTATATATATATATATATATATATATATATATATATATTGAATTATAAACAAAGCTTGCTCTTATGTCTTAGATTGACGAAATAGGGGAAATAAGCATTCATATCTGCAGTGGTAGATGATTCTGCCTAACTAACAGTATGTGCTTGAGTGGGTGAATGGAGAAAAATAAAATAAATGCTTCTAAAAATGAGCCTTCAGCAAGCTTATAGTCTCCAAGGGGGAGACATCCTCCAATAGGGAGGGAAACTCACTAACATATAACTCCTGGTCATATGCCGATATTTCGAAACCTTGTTGTTTCTCCTCAGTGACCGCGGAAAGTGGTAATTTGACTCCTCTGCCTTTTCAGTTTTAAGAAGAATGCAATCCCAGAAAAGGCTGGTGTGCAATACCGTAGTATATTTGTTGAGTTTTCAAAAAACCAACCAAAGGTGCCACCTAAGAAGCAAAAGAAAATCAAGAAAGAGCAAAACAAGCTACATTTTCTTGTGAAAAGTAAAAAATATAAAAAGATATCCTCTTAAGACACAAGTGCTGAGGGTCAGTTCTTGGAATGAATCCGCAAGGGACTAAAATACAACAAACTAATAAATTCCAAGGATAAGTACCACTGCAGATATGAATGCTTATTTTCCCCTATTTCGTCAATCTAAGACATAAGAGCAAGCTTTGTTTATAATTCAATATTTCTTGCAGTCATTGCAACACCAAGCTGCTCTGTAAGTTGCTGGAACGGTGCGCGGTACTTATCCTTGGAATTTATTAGTTTGTTGTATTTTAGTCCCTTGCGGATTCATTCCAAGAACTGACCCTCAGCACTTGTGTCTTAAGAGGATATCTTTTTATATTTTTTACTTTTCACAAGAAAATGTAGCTTGTTTTGCTCTTTCTTGATTTTCTTTGCTTCTTAGGTGGCACCTTTGGTTGGTTTTTTGAAAACTCAACAAATATACTACGGTATTGCACACCAGCCTTTTCTGGGATTGCATTCTTCTTAAAACTGAAAAGGCAGAGGAGTCAAATTACCACTTTCCGCGGTCACTGAGGAGAAACAACAAGGTTTCGAAATATTGGTATATGACCAGGAGTTATATGTTAGTGAGTTTCCCTCCCTATTGGAGGATGTCTCCCCCCTTGGAGACTATAAGCTTGCTGAAGGCTCATTTTTAGAAGCAGTTATTTTATTTTTCTCCATTCACCCACTCAAGCACATACTGTTAGTTAGGCAGAATCATCTACCACTGCAGATATGAATGCTTATTTCCCCCTATTTCGTCAATCTAAGACATAAGAGCAAGCTTTGTTTATAATTCAATATTTCTTGCAGTCATTGCAACACCAAGCTGCTCTGTAAGTTGCTGGAACGGTGCGCAGTACTTATCCTTGGAATTTATTAGTTTGTTGTATATATATATATATATATATATATATATATATATATCTGTCAATGATGTTAAAAGGAAGGTTAAAACTCGAGGTTAAAACTCTACAAATTTGTTTCAAGCGTGCTGCGCTGTCATCAGGATGTTTTTGGTTTGCCCACCGCCGATGTTATATAGCTTGTGGGTTCCCGTTTGCGGTTGTTTGCACGTGCGGGTTGGCTGCACGTGTTTTTGGGGGCTTTTAGGTTTTTATTTTGGTTGTGTTCACTAACAACGATTTCCATTTATGCCTGCAGTTGTTTACTATTTCTGTTTTGGTGTTTAAAGTTGCTAAGTGTGGTTTGCATAGTATTAACCATTTTTCAGTTAAACATAGGTTGCACCTTTTTGAAACATTGCTGTATGGTGATGCTCTTTTTATGATTTTCCAGGATTATTGTAGCTTGTTTTTGCATCTTTAAGTTTCAGATATATTTGCTCAGTTCTGTTTGGTTTTTATATTTTTCTTTATTGAATGACTGTTTGTGGTTTGCATATTGGTTTTGAAGTGGTTTTCAGTGATCCCTATGTATGTTTTTTTCATTTTCTGATGTTACAGTGGCTGGTATACAATGTTTTTGTGGAGACATTTATTGTTTAGTGGGCACTGCTCCTTTCTCGTGCAATTGCAAGATTTCCTTTCTTCACCCTTCTTTGCTGTGTTGATTTTCATTTTGTTGGATGCGTCAATCAGGTTTTTGAGGTTGGGCATACATGAGTACGATAGTTTGACAGTGTTTTTTGTTAAATATTTTGGACAGTTTGTGCTTTTGGAAATGAAGTTGCTAGGATTTTGAAGAATTCTTTCCCTATGTTTGTTTTGAGTTTCCCGTCGTATGGGGGGTTATACCATATGATTTTTCTTTTCCTATTTTTCTTGCTTTTATTTGTGCTGTTGTCGGGTTGTATTGTAGTTTGTAATTGTATCACTTGTTTGTAGTGCTCCTGGTATTCCACTGCTGCATTGTTGAAACTCTCTCATTGCATGACAGGTTTAATAGTCTCTTGTTTATGCCTGGGGTATGGTCTTTAATACAGATGGTGGATGGTTACTTTTGGTGTGGTACATAAAGAGGTGTATCGTTGGGTTTCTTGTATGGTTTATATAATGGTTGTTGAGATCCAGTGTTATGTCTAAGTAGTTCACTACCTTTTTGTTTTGCTTCAATGGTGATCTTAAGTTGTGGTTTTGGAAGATTTTGCATAGTTCTTTCTTCTTGTTTTCGATGGTTCTTGGGTTGTTTGTTAGTGCAGCAAGGCCATCGTCTTGTACAGTCCGACTTGTTTTCCGAGTTTTTTCTTGATGTTGGACAGCATGAATAGTCCGACAGTTCACATGTTTCTGCACCATCATATGAACCATGGTTACGTCAAATGTTGAGTTTCTGTTGGTTTTCTGATCCAGGTTTCATTTCGGCTGTGTAGTATGTTTTCTTGGTGTGGAGAATGATTTCCATTTCTGACCCTGTTATGTCTGTGTGGTTACTGGCAAACTTCAGGGCTTTGGAGAGTAGTTCCTCGTCTATGGATGGGTAAAAGTCTACTATGTCAAATGTGATAAATACTGTATTACTTTGTTTATTGAGTTTTTTGAACCATTGGATAACTTCGTATGTGTTCTTCCAGAGGTTGTAATCAGAGTTTGATTTTATGTCCTTTGTTATTTTTTCCAGAATTTTCTTGTTATTTTGCCTAATTCAGATTTGGATGGGTTTATTAGTCTGCATGTTGGATTGTTATGAAAGTTGGGTTTGTGGTCTTTGAGTGTTATGAAAGCTTCTTTTGTTGCTGTCGCTTCTATCCTGTCACTTAAGTCTATGCGCTCTGCAAGTTCTTTTTCTTTAGTGCGGATACTGTCATGTATATTTTTGTCAGCTTTTTTGTAGTTTTTCTGGATGTTTTTGTCAAGGAGTTGAGAATATTCCTTTGGTTCCATTTTGTAGTATTGCTAGTTTTGTCAGCCTTCACAAATATTTTTTTGTCATTTTGTACTTGTTTTATTTGGTTTTTAATGTTGTTTGGAAATCGTTGTTAGATTTTTTGAATTCAATATTGGTTATCATTCTTTTCATTTGATCTTCAAAGGGTTTCATATCGTCTATGACTGGTGGTGATCGCCATGATTTGAAATCGTAGGTGTTTTTGTCCCTTTTTTTGCATTCGGGTTCAGGAAAAGAATGCTTTCCATCTACATATTGCGTACGAACTTTTCGGTTTGTTCTATTAATCTTTTTAAGTAGAATTTGTGGGTTAGAGAACGGTATGTTTTTTGTTGACTGCTAAAATTGATTTCTCCATTTTTAAAATCTTTCGGGCCACAGTGCTCAACGTGAGGAGCAATCAAGATGAATATAACCAAAGAGCCTAAAATGATTTTAAAAAGTGCTCGACCCTGGGGAGCAACATTTGTCAATGATGTTAAAAAGGAAGGTTAAAACTCGAGGTTAAAACTCTACAAATTTGTTTCGAGCGTGCTGCGCTGTCATAGGATGTTGGTTTGGGGTTATGCCCACCGCCGATGTTATATAGCGTGTGGGTTTCCCGTTTGCGAGAAATTCATATTTTGCAGGGTAGATATTCTGCCAAAAAAAACAGTAGTGCTTGAGTGGGTGAATGGAGAAAAATAAAATAAATGCTTCTAAAAAGACCCCTTCAGCAAGCAAATAGCCCCAAAGGGGGGAGACATCCCCCAAATGGGGGAAACTCACTAACATATAACCCTGGTCATATCCGGGATATTTCAAAACCCTTTGGGTTGTTTCTCCCAGGCCCTGGCAAAAGGGTGGTAATTAACTCCTCGGGGCCTTTTCAGTTTTAAGAAAAAATGCAATCCCAAAAGCGGGTTTTGAAAATCCCGGGTAGTATTTTTGGGGTTTTTTTAAAAAAACCAAACCCAAAAGGTCCCCACCAAAGAACAAAAAAAAAAATCAAAAAAAGAGCAAAACAAGCTACTTTTTCTTGTAAAAAAGTAAAAAATAAAAAAGAAAACCTCTTAAGAAACAATGCAAAGGGTAAAGGTTTTTTGGAAAATCCGCAAGGGACTAAAATACAACAAACTAATAAATCCAAAGGAAAAAACCACTGAAAGATTAAAATGCTTATTTTCCCCTTTTTCCGCCCAACTAAGACATAAGACAAGCTTTTTAAATTTCAAAAAATTTCCCTTGGGCAGTTTTTTGAAAACACCAAGCTCTCGAAATTTTGCGGGAAACCGTCCCGGGGTACTTACCCTTGGAAATTTTAAATTAGTTTGTTGATTTTAGTCCCTTGGGGAAATTCTTTCCAAAAATGCCCCTCAGAAACTTGTGTCTTAAAGGATATCTTTTTATATTTTTTACCTTTTCCCACAAAAAATGTAGTTTGTTTTCCCCTTTTCTTGATTTTTTTTTTTTGGGCTTTTTTGGGGGAAACCTTTTATGGTTTTTTTTGAAAACTCCCCCAAATAAACAACGGAATTCCCACAC
Organism: Conus ventricosus; assembly: GCA_018398815.1. Lineage (NCBI taxonomy): Eukaryota > Metazoa > Mollusca > Gastropoda > Neogastropoda > Conidae > Conus > Conus ventricosus. Next base: position 49,807,728 of record CM031625.1, read on the forward strand.
CAGCCTTTTCGGGATTGCTTTTCTTCTTAAAACTAAAAAGGGCCGAGGAGTCAAATTACCATTTTCCCCGCGGTCACTGAGGAGAAAAAAACCCAAGGTTTCGAATTTTGGGGTATAGGCCCGGGAGTTAAATGTTAGTGGGGTTTTCCCTCCCTATTGGGGGAAATGTCCCCCCCCCTTGGAGATATAAGCTTTTTAAGGCCCCTTTTTGAAGCAGTTTTTTTTTTTTCTCCTTTCACCCACTCAAGCACATACGTTAGTTGGCAGAACATCAAACCACTGCAGATATGAACTTTTTTTCCCCCTTTATTTCGTCAATCTAAGACTTAAAGCAAGTTTTTGTTTATAATTCAAAAATTTTCTTGCACTTTTAAACACCAAGTTTGCCTGTAATTTTGGCCGGGAAGGGTGCGCATATTTATCCTTGGAATTTTTTTTAGTTTGTTGTATATATATATATAAAAAATAATAAAATTTTATATAAAAATAAAAATCGGTCAATGATTTAAAAAAGAAGGTAAAACCCCGGGGTTAAAACTCAAACCAAATTTTTTTTAAAAGCTGCTGCGCTGCCCATCAGGAGGGTTTTTGGTTTGCCCACCGCCGATGTTATATAGTTTTGGGGGGTTTCCCCGGGTTTGGGGTTTGGGTTTGCACTGGGGGTTTGGCAAAACACGTTTTTTTTTGGGGGCTTTTAGGTTTTTTTTTTTGGTTTGTTCACTAACAACGTTTTTCCCAAATTTATGCCTGCATTTTTTACTTTTTCTGTTTTGGTGTTTTAAAGTTGCAAAGTGGGGGTTTCAAAGTATTAACCATTTTTCATTAAAACATGGGTTGCCCCTTTTTTAAAAACATTCTGAAAGGTGATGCTTTTTTTTATGATTTTTCCGGGATATTTTGGGGTCCCTTGTTTTTGCATTTTTAAAGGGTTTCCAAAAATATATTTGCTCAGTTCTTTTTGGTTTTTTAAAATTTTTTTCCTTTTTGTTTGACTGTTTGGGGTTTTGCATATCTGGTTTTGAAGGGGTTTTCAGTGATCCCAAGGGTATTTTTCTTTTTCTTTTTTCTGATGTTACAGGGGCCTGGTATACAATTTTTTTGTGGAAAACTTTTAAAATTGTTTAGGGGGCACTGCCCTTTCTCGTGCAATTGCAAGTTTTCCCTTTTCTTCACCCTTCCTTTGCTGTGTTGATTTTCATTTTTTTGGGAAATGCGTCAATCGGGTTTTTTGAGGTTGGGTAATGAGAACATAGTTTACAGTGTTTTTTTAAATATTTTGGACATTTTGGGTGCTTTTTTTTTGGAAATAAAGTTGCTAGGATTTTGAAGAATTTTTTTCCCTATGTTTTTTTTTGATTTTCCCGGGCGTAGGGGGGGTTTTATACCATATATTTTTCTTTTCCTATTTTTTTTGCTTTTATTTGTGTTTTGCCCCCGGTTTGTATTGTATTTGTAATTGTATCCACTTTTTTGTATTCCCCTCCGGGTTTCCCACTGCGCATTTTTTGAACACCCCTCTCTTTGAAATGACAGGTTTAATATTCTCTTTTTTTAAGCCATGGGGTAGGGCTTTAATACAGATGGGGGAAAGGTTATTTTTTTGGGGGGAAAAACATAAAGAGGTTTTCGTTGGGTTTTCTTGAATGGTTTATAAAAAGGTTTTGGATCCAGTTTTATGTAAAAAGAAAATTCACTACCTTTTTTTTGCTTCAAGGGTGATTTTTAAATTTTGGGGTTTTTGGAAGATTTTGCATAGTTCTTTCTCTTTTTTTTTCGATGGTTTTTGGGGTTTTTTTAAGTGCAGAAAGGGGCCATGGGCCCTTCGAACATTCCGCCCTTTTTTCCGATTTTTTTTCTTAAAGGGTTGGACAGCATGAAAAGCCCCCAAACGGGTTCACATTTTTTCCCTGCACCATCAAAATGAACCCATGGTTAGGGTCAAATTTGAGTTTTCTTTTGGGTTTTTTCCTTTATCCAGGTTTCATTTGGGGCTGGGGGTTTTTTAATGTTTTTTTGGTGGGGAGAATGTTTTCCCTTTTCCTGACCCTTTTTATGTCTGTGTGGTTACGGGCAAACTTCGGGGCCCTTTGGAGAGTATTCCTCGTCTATGGAGGGGTAAAAGTCTCCCAAATTTTAAAAGGGAAATAAATACTGTATTACTTTGTTTATTTGAGTTTTTTAAAACCTTTGGGAAAAAACTTCGTATGGGGTTTTTTCCAGAGGTTGTAATCGATTTTGTTTTTATGCCTTTTTAAATTTTTTCCAGAATTTTCTTGCTTATTTTTGCCAAATTTCGTTTTGGGTTTGGGAAAAATTATCTGAAATTTTGGGATTGTTATGAAATTTTGGGTTTTGGTCTTTGATGTTAAAAAGTTTCCCTTTTTTTCTGTCGTTTCTACCCTTCCCATTTAAGCCCAAATCGCACTGAAATTTCTTTTTTTTTGGGCGGAGAAACTGCATGTAAATTTTTGTCAGCTTTTTTGTATTTTTTCCCTGGATGTTTTGTCAAGGATTAGAATATTCCTTTGGTTCCATTTTGTAGAAAATTGCTATTTTTGTCGGGCCTTTTAAACAAATTTTTTTTTTGCCCTTTTGTACTTTTTTTTAAATTTTTATTTTTTTTTTAATGTTTTTTGGAATTTCGTTGTTAGAATTTTGAATTCAAAAAAGGTTTTATCATTCTTTTCATTTGATCTTAAAAGGGGTTTCATATCGCAAATGACGGGTTGGTGACCCGCCATGTTTTGAAATCGGGGGTGTTTTTGCCTCTTTTTTTGAAAGGGGGTTTCAGGAAAAAAAAAGCTTCCACTCATTTTGCGTACGAACTTTTCGGTTTGTTCTATTAATCTTTTTAATAAATTTGGGGTAGAGAAACGGTTTTTTTTTTTGTTGACTGCCAAAAATTGATTTCCCCCCCTTTAAAATTTTTCCCGGCCACAGTGCCAACGGAGGAGCAATCAAGTTTGGAATAAAACCCAAAAAGGCCTAAAATGATTTTAAAAGGCTCGACCCCTTGGGGAGCAACTTTTTGTCAATGATTTTTAAAAAAAGGAAGGTTAAAACTCCGGGGTTAAAAAACTCCCCAAATTTTGTTTCAGCGTGCGGGGCCGCTGTCATCGGGAATTTTTTTGGGTTTTGGGCCCCCCCAGCCTTTTTTAAATAGCGGGGGTGGTTTCCCTTTTTGCGGTTGTTTGCACGTCGGGTTGGCTGCAGGGTTTTTTTTGGGGGGGTTTTTTGGGTTTTTGGGAAAAAATTTTGGGCCCCCCAAAGGGGGTCGACCCTTTTTAAAACCCTTTTTAAAGGCTTTTTGGTTAAATTCATTTTAAATGCTCCTAAACTTTGGGGCCCTGGGCCCAAAGTTTAAAAAAAATGGAGGAAACCCAATTTTGGGCAGCCCCAACAAAAAAACCCTTTTTTTTTAACCTTTTTCTCTAACCCAAAATTTCTACTTAAAAAAAAATTAATAGAAAACGGGAAAAGGGGCCTACCCCAAAGGGCCACTTTAAACCCCCCCAAACCGATTTTTTTTGGGCGAAAGTGGCCTAAAACCCGGGCCCTTTTCCTGTTCTTTTACAAGTAAAAAGTCAATAACCAAAAAATAACGTTTTATCTAAAAAACAAACATACTGTGCAGGGTTATCCTTTTTAAAACAAAATTACTAAATTTTTTCAGAGAGAAAGCGTAGGGAAATAGCCAATTTAACACGCCCCAAAGAGTAACGTGGGGAAAAGCGGGCCGTGACTGAACGGGGCCCAAAACACGGTGGGTGCACCAGGCTATCCGTTTACTTCGCATTATGTTTTTTAAACCAGCGGGGAGTTCGTCAGGAAAAAGGAAAAGGGGGCGAGCCAAAGCCTGTTAAGGAAAAATTTCCCCCCGTTTGGTAAAAGGTTGCTTGTTTTTTTAAAAAATAATATTTCAAATTTAAAAACCCGGAGGAAACCATTTTTGGGACCCATGGGCTTTCGTCCCGTAGGAAACACACACACCAAAAACACAAACCCACAACAAAACACACCCAAAAACACACGCCCATCCCCGGGCCCCGCGCAACAGAGAAGACAGACAAAACAGACAGACAGACAGAGAAGAGAGAGACAGAGAGGAGACAGACGGGAACAGAAGGCGGGCAACACACACACACACACAGAGAGAGCAGGGAAACTAAATTGTTAGCACGACAGCACAGACTGGCAGCGAAATTGGGCCAAAGGGTTTTAGCACCCCCCAAAAACTGACACCAGGCTACCCATTAGTCTTTTAAAAACGGGACAAAAACTCCAGGAGAAGCAGTAAAACACTAGGCAACACGGGACAAAAAAGGTGTAAACCCGGGGCCCGGGGGTAAACGGATCTAAAACAACAAAACAACAACAACAACAAAACCTGATCTGGAGCTTTTTTCCCATTTTGTGATTTTGGGACACACAACACACACACACAAAACCAAAACACACACACCACACAGGGGCACAGACAACACTCATACACGCCCCCGCGCGCCCACCCTTTGCTGAAAAACCTGAGGGGCCCAAAAAATAAATACTGCTCCCCTTTGCTCCCCCCCCTCACCCCCTCCCTCACCCCGGGGCCTGCGCATTACAAATATTTCATCATCTTTCCCCGCGCTCACATGACCATAACCAACACGGGTTTTCATCTTCTTTCACGGCCCCGGGCCCGGGGGGCGTTTTTTATTTGCGCTGTGTTCTGTGCTTGGTGTTTTATTCAAAAAAAAGGGCCCTCCCCCTTTTCACTGAAGAGCAGCTCCCCGCCATTGAACACCACAATTTTTTACCATACTTTGCATGTCAGAGTATTTGTTGAAAAAAAAAGGGGGTAAAAGCATGTTCTTTAAACCCGCTGAAACCGAAAAGAAGAATTGCTTTCCTAAAAAGGAAACCCGAAAAAAAAAAAGGGGAACTGACGGGTTTTGGGAAATGGACGACTATTTTAAAAGGGTTTTTTGGGTTTTAAAGGGAAAATGAAAACGTTGAAGGCAATATTCCCTGAACAAAATAAACCAGTTTTAATATTTTTTTTTGATTTATCGAGAAAAAGGTTTCCTTTTTTAAAAAAGGGGTGCTGCTTTGGGTTAAAAAAGCCCCAAAGCAAAAAAACCATAAACGCGTTGATTTTGGCTTTGGCTTGAGACACCCCAAGCCCTTTTAAAAAAAAACCCAAAAAACGCATCAAACAGGCTTTTAATTTCTTAAACGCAGGTGAAAAATGTCTGATTCGAATTGGGAAAAACTCTTAAATTTTCTGTGTGTTTTTATAACTACCCCAAAATTTCCCACAAGCTAGGAATCAGAAATAAAAAACTGTGTAGCAAACCCCAAAACCTTTAAATTAAACTTATGAAACGGGATGGCATTTTCGGGGTTCGGGCAAAACTAGATGGGGCCTGGGCAGACCTTAGTACATCTACCAGAAAGGAGAGGATAGTGGGGCCCAAAATATTTTCTTTTTATAAAATTCCCCAAAAATAAAAATTTAGGGAAAAGTACTACAAACGGGCATTAGAGCCGCCATAAAACCCGGGGCCCAACAGCAGAAATTGCTGTAACTCCCCCCAAAAGCAAAATTGCAACCGGGTTGAGAAAAGAGGAGCAGAGAAAACTGGGCCCAAACAACCCTATGTGTTTCGCTTGCCCAAGGACGTCACACCTGCAAAGCTCGGGGGAAAACAAGGTAAAACGACCCCATGTGATCGCTTAAACAACAAAGCGGGGCAGCACCAGCAAACCAGGGGAAAACTAGGCCAAACAAAACCAAGGTGACATTTTGGGTTAATTGGGGTTCCCCGCGCGGGAAAACACCCGGGTATTTCCCCACTTTTTGGGTTTGGGTTGGGTGTTTGTGTTTTTTGGCCCCCCCAAACGCAGGGCAGCCCCTTTCCGCCCCCCCCCTGGACTGCCCCTTTTGGGGTGTTTTGTTTGTTGTTTTTTTTTGGGTCCTCCCCCACCGCATGCACCCCCCCCCTACCCCACCCAAACCCCACCCCCCCAATTTTCCCCACCAACCCCCCCACCGGGCCCCCACAGCTAAGTTTTTAATAATTTCCCTGATCAAGCCCTTAAATTTAAAGGGTTTTTTGTTTAAAGTTCTTGATTAGTTTTGATAATTTCTTAATTAAGTCATCCCCCTAAGTAAAAAATTCTTTATTTAATTACCCTTAAAATTTAATCAAAAGAATAAAATCAAATTTTTTATCTTAAATAGTAAAAAAAAATGTCCTAATATAGTACACCCATGCCTCAAAAAACCGTCATCGTTGAGGATGTCTTGCTCCGTTCCTGCATAGATCTTAATGAAAGTTCTTGCAACCTAAAACCGCATTAAATAAAAACCCGGGGTTTTAGGGAAAATGCTTTTTAAAGACCCCAAAGTCTTTTTTTTATTGATTTCATCTTTTTTAATAATAGGGCCATGATCTTTTTTTATAAGAAAATTTAAAATTAAGTTCTTAAAAAAATTATTCCATTTGAAAGGACCCAAAAGGGATGTTTTGGGGTTATTGGCTTTTTGGGCGTCAGTTGTTTTTTTCTTTTTTTTAAAGGGTTAAATTTTTTTTGGGGTTTTTTTGTTTCTGCTCCCTTTCTTTATATTTTTTTATAACCGAATAACAGCCCCCCCAGCAGCGCAAGGGCGCCAAAATGCAAAGTTTTAATTTCAAAAATAAAAGAAGACTTTGGGCGTAGGCCTTGAATCAAAAGGGGGTTTTTATGCCGGCATTAAATCAACTTGTTCTGGCGCTGGGCGGGTTATTTTTCAGATGAGTCATATTCTGTAACTTTAAATTTTTTTTTGGGGCTGTTCCACTCTGCAATTTTTTTTTCCTGCTTAAAACCACGCCCAGGTTTTTTAATGGCCCCCACCTGGTTCGGGTTTTTTCTGCTGTTTTTCCCTGGTTTGGGTTTAAACCCTTTTTCCCCAAACCTGTTTCCAGTGTTTTCTGATTCTGCTGATTTTCCACCCTCGCTCATTTTTAAAAGGGAAAAACAAAATCAAAATTGAAAAAAATTTATTAACCCCAAGATCGCGGGCGACAAAAATTTTTCCAAATCTGAAATATAGACACAGCCAGAGACTCTAATGACTTTGTTAAAACGGGATCTTTTTTTTAAAATCATACGTAAGATCTTGTTCAGAATCAATGGGAGCAAACTACTGACAGTTTTAGTGTACAAATTTAAGAACCTTTTTTGCCCCACACTTTTAAACCATTCTAGACCCCACTCGCTTCAACCTGTTATATCCCTTTTAAAAAATGCCCTTGGGGGCGACTTCTGTTGAACCCGTTCAATGTGAATTCATTTTCCGGGGGAACTTTTTTTTTTTCCACACCTGCCAAAGAAAACAACCTCTCCTTTTGGGGGCATAACAGTTTGGGCCATAAACCCTTGGCCCTTTCATAAGTTCGGGAAGTTTAGGGCCGCCTTGTACCCTGTAGTAATCATAAACTTTTTCATGTTTTTTTAAAAATTTAATAATTATTTTTTTTTAAAAAAAAAGAGCACTGAAAAAACTTTCCCAACCTTGAAAAACCAAATTTCGGCTGTTATTGGAGGCCTAAGTGTAGGAAACACATCTTGTAAAAGCTTTTTTAAAAATAAAGCCAGCAAAATTTTGGCAAACAAACTTTGGGGATTCAGCAAAGCTGATTCCCTATCATTGCAGCTTCGTTTGCTACGAAAAAATTTTCTAGCCCAAGCAAGGAATATTCCAGACAATAAAATAGGGAAAGAAAAAAAATACTTTTAAAAAAAATGGCTTCACTCGAAATAATGAAAGGCGGCGCTGTGGTAAAACCCGCTCCCTTTTAGGGGAAGTAATTTGCATTTGGGTAAACTGGGGAAAAAGGGCGAGAGAAAAAAAAAAAACAAACTATGGAGCAACTAGCAGCTGCACAAAGACCCCTAAAAGGCAGAGCCCCTTGGGTTTTTTAGATTTTATTAATTACCCCAACTAAAAAGAGGGGGGCCGGGAGTTTTCACTTTTAAAAAAAATGTTGATCAAGCAAAAAACCCAATTTTAAACTAGTAACGGGGCAAATAAAATCGGACATTCCCCCCCCAAAAAATTCGGTGACTTTTTTTTCCAACCCCTTCAGAAAAACAAAAAAATGAAAAAAAAACGGGTTTATTGCCCCCGGTTGGGTAAAAACCGTCGTGTATTTTTTGGGCAAAAAATTTTTTGGTTTTTGAAAAAAAAAATTGAACAAAATCTTTTAAATTCGCCCAAAGGATTTTGGGAAGGAAACACAGCAATTAAAAAGCAAAGGAAAAAGCGGGGGAGTCAGTGAAAAAAACACAAAGGAAGGGTTTATCTAAACAAGCGGTTTTTGGGAAAATTTTTATTTACCTCACCTAGGCGAATACAGAACCACACTTTGTAAACCCAAAACCAAAACGAAAACCCACAAAGGATTTTTTTTAAATTTACCCTCTGATGGGTTTAAAACAAAAAAGGGATTTAAGTCGCACCACGTAAATTGACATGGTTTAAAAGATATAAAATGGGGAAACCCAAATTAAACAAAAAAAGTGCTTCTGCTTTTTCTTTTGGGCTAACAACTGATTTTCAACGGGGCCACTAACTTACCTCGCATGTTTCCCAAGTTAAATGATGGAAAAAATTTAAAGGCAATGAATCAATTATTTTTGAAACATAGATTACTATTAGAAGGGGCATTCCTGAGTTCACAGATCACGGGCTTTAGTTGAAAATTTCAAACAGTTACCAAAGATTTTTTCCCCTTTTTACCATTATCACAGAGAGCTGTTTTGACAATCCCGAAAACACAGAAGGGTTTTTAGAAAACGCCCCTTTTTTTTCGAGCAATGAAAAATTTAAAAATTTTTAAAAGGGCTAAAACCATTACAAGCAAAAAAAAAAAAAAACAATAAATTTTTGCTAAAGGGAACGTCATTTAAATCCGGCAAATTTAATTAAACCTTTTGGTTTAAAAGAAAGGTACCTTTTTTTCCCGGGGGAAGCAGAAGGGAAAACTCCCCATCGGGGCAACTATGGGGGTTTGGGAGTGTTTGACCATATGAAAAAAAAAAGAATTGTAAAAATGAATCCGCCCGAAAAATTAAAACAAAAACGGCACAAAAAAAACCCAACCAGTCCTCAAAGATCTTTTGTGAAAAAAACCCCCCAAAGAAAAACCCACCATACACAGTTCCGTTTTAATTTAAATTTTAAACGGTTTTTTAAAATGCCCAAATATGCATATGAAAACTCGGGATTAACAAACCGCGTTTTGTGTTTGTTCTATCTAATGACTTCTTTTAAAAACTGTTTTTGTTGATCTCATGTAATTAGATCGCTTTTTTAAGGGTTGTCATGATGAAAAGCTTATTGCCAAACAATGCTTTTTTGTATTTTGTCATTTTTTTATATTTTTGGGACTGAAAAACCGCTGCAAGATTTTCCCCCTTTGCTTTCAAAATGATTTTCTCCGGGCCCCGAAATACGTAAAATTTTTGCCCCTTAACCCCACATACCCTTGATCACCTTTCCAGATAATTCATCCTCCATCTTTCCAAAACCCTTTTTAAAGGGATGAATCAAAGGCGAATTTTTAGGGAAATTCAGATGTAACATACCATCCGCATGGCCTTAAAGGCCCTTTTTGGGTTTTCCATGCCCTTTTATAGATGTCTTCATAGGGAAAACCTAAAACAAAACTTTCGGGTTTTTTCTGTGAAAAAGTACTCGGGCCAGGGGAAAACGGGGGGTTTAAAAATTAGCCCATAAAGAAATTCTAAAATCAAAAGCTTTGAAAATTTAAAAAACCCGTAAACCCAATAAATACAGGTTTGCCCCCAATTTTGATTTTCTTTTTTTATCTTTTTGCCAAAAAAAGGGGACCTAAATCTTCGAAGTCCTGATAATTAAAGGGTTTTTAAAAATCAGCTTAAAATTTCTTCGTTCTCTTTGGGGACTAATCTGGGCGTCTTTTCGCTTGTTTCGGATTTCTCCATAGTCTTTCCAAAACCCGCTTTGTTCATCAGCTTTTAAAAAAGCTTTTTTTCTGAAGCATCTGTGGATTTTTTCTGAATCAGTGTTCTCCCTATGTAAGGGGTTTCTGAACTGTTCTTGATCAAAAGCAATTTAAAGATGAACAGGGTGTCAAATTTAAACCAAGTCTTAAATAAAAAAGGGAGAAAATCTGTAATGACAGACATAAAATTTTTTTTTTCCTTTAAGATTTGGGACCCAAATTTTTAAAGGGGGTTTCTCTTGGGTCCATCTTTAGACTTTTCCCCGCTGCCAATGGGTATCAAATTTTGCAACATGGATTCATGAGGATATTCTAAGTCAACTTTTAAATGAAACCCCCGCTGTTGACAGGCGTTTTAAAATGCCCAACCACTTTAATGCTTTTTGAAAATTATTCCCTAACCTGTTTAATCTTGAAGTTTTCGGGAATGGAACGATTGGCCAAAAGCCCAACCCCTACAGATTTTTTTGCATCCCAAATACCCTGGAAAAGTTAGACTTTTTACTCGGGTCATAGGCGCCCAAGTTTTGTTGTTTGCTTTAAAAGTAATGAAAGCAAAGCCATACTAATTCCTCCCCCGCAATCCGTTTTTAACACTGGATCATTGGTAAATCTGCAATAAAACAATCTGAAATCCAGTAAACTTTTTAAAAAACATCCCCCAAATCATCCCGGGCGCAGAAAAGTAATTTCGCCAAAGGGTCCCGGCCCATAATGTTTCATACAGGGTTTTCCTATAAAATTTTTAAAGACGTCCGCCAAAAAACATACACTTTCCATCAAATATGATCATGATAGGCCCCCCATTGTTTTACAATCTAAATTCTGCCATGCTTCTTGAGCATGCTGGTAAACCGAGGGCGCTGAAAGTTTCCCTTTTCCCCTAAGACAAAAAAAGAACGCCCTTTTAGGCGGAAGTGAACTTCTCAAACCTTTCCCAAATTTCCCTGTATTTTATAAGGGGAAACACCCTTTCTAACAAAAGTTGAGTCAAAATTTTTTCCCCTTATTGGGCAGGGCTTTAAAGGGCATAGCCCTGCCTCTAAAGACCCATCATGTGTTTTTCATAGAGTCGTAAAGACATGTTATTTAAATTTTAAACACATGTTTTTTCTTTTCCCGAGACTGTGCAATGCCAAAGCTACCCTTGGGGGAAAGGGGCTGGTTTCTGGGGTTGCATTTATAAGGTGAGAGTCAAACCCCCCCAAGTTTTGAAAAATACAGGGGAGCTTTCCATGTCTTTGGGTCAAACTTTAGTTGAAGTTGCATTTTCTGGCCTGGGCCCCCTAAACTTCCCACTAATGTGATCCCGGGGCTCTTTCTGTGGGGTTTTCACTCTTTTTGGGGGTTTGCTCTAAACCGCAAATTTCCAAAAATGCGTGGCGAGTCAAAATGTTTTTTTGGTCTTCAGGCGTTTATTAGGGTTTCAGATAAGTTTAGATTATTAAACAGTCTTTTCGCACTTTCTGCATTTCGTTCTAGAAGTATTTTTTTCAGCCCTCTTCCCCCCCCCTAAAAATAAATTCCCGGCTCTGAATAAAAGCCAAACCGACCTAACAATAACAAAAGCAAAAGAACAAAAACCGATGAGGGAAATCATTTAAAAAAAACTGTTTTTTCAAATTTTTGTGGTGCTGGCCCCTTTATAAGGAACAAAAAAGCGACTCGGAGTCTGCGTAAACTACGTATGGAAATTTTTTCAGCCGTTTTCCCTTTCTTAAAACTAACATTTGATCCTGGCGGGGGGGGTAAATTTTGTTCGTCTTACAGTCTACCAAACTTTTAAAAATGTTTTATATGTTCAAGCGGGGGCCTTTAGCGGGGGAATTCTTGGGTTTAAAAATTTTCTCCCGAATTCTTGTTTATTTTCATTTTTGAAGTTTTGCCTAATAAACTGCTCATTGTGCCCAACAATGTGTAATTGGGGGAGCCCCTCTGGCGAAAACATTAAGAGTAAGTCCACATTACTTTTGGGTGGTTTCCCCCTATTGTTTTGGGCTTTTTTTGGACGCTTTAATTGCACCAAATTTGTTTCCTCATCCCATGTGTATACATTTCCCCCTTATTGGGGGTTTTTTGTTCTTCAAACGAACAAATTTTGGGCTACACTAACAGGAAAGGATATTTTCCTTGAAGTTTTAAATCTTTGGCTATTTCCGATAGTTAGCACTCTTTTTTGCGTGTTCGCGGAAAATGATGCAAACCCGCAAGAACCCACCACATGAAACAATTTTTTGGCTGAATTTTTTTTGTTTAAAACGTTTTCTTTGAAACCAACTCCCCCAGGGTAAAAGGAATGTAAAACCTTGCCTACAATCGAGGCATACTTAGCCTGTTTTAATCTAATCTCTAAGAAATTTCGCCTTTCCCCGACCAAAACCCGGGGCCCCTTTTTTTAGCTTCTTCAGCGGCCCGCGGGCAAACTGTGCAAGAGTTTTGTTTTTGCCCCAAACCCGGGGGTTAAGTCATTGGGGGAAAAAATATCCCGGGTGTTTAGTTGAGACCCCCGACCCTAAAATTTCTTTCATTTATTGTTACATAGTCGAAATTTAAAAAAGCTAACATAAATTTTTAACCGGTGGGGCTATTTTTAGTTTTGGCCCCCGGGAATTGAGAAAAAGCAAAAACAACGCTTGCCCGTTAAAGGTTTTTTGGGTCAATACTTCTAAAAACAATAACATCCCGTGCCTGATAAACCTCTCTCCCCGAAACATTCCTTTAAAAAATTCGTCTTTTCCTTCATATAACTTACCATTCTTTTTCTTTTCTAAGCCAAAATATTTTTTTTAAATTAAAAAAAAAAATACTTAATCAAAAATCAATATCGCCGGGGCCTTTTTTTTGCTTTGGGCTCATAAACAAAGTAAAAAACACCGGGGGGGGGGTTAAGGGGGGAGCTTTTTTAAAAACAGAGTTAAAGTCTCGGTTTTCCCTTTTTTTTAAAACATTCCTTTTTTTTACGCTCGGGGGCGGCGTTAAAAAAGTTGTCCCCGCCCTTTCCCCTTTAAAATCAAACTTTGTCTTTTTAGTCATCAAAATCGGCCTGTAAACGATTAAATTCCCTTTATCCTAAGTTTGAGTTTAACAAGCGCTTTTTTTATTGCAGTTTAAAAAAAACTAAGTTTAGGGCCCTTATTAGTTAACCATAGCTTGTGCTTTTGGGGTTTTTTTTAAAAATTTTTTTGGCCCCGCCGCCCCATTTCAGCTAATGAAAACAGACCGAAAAGCTAAAGACAAACCCCTAAAGGTTTAAAGGGTGCGGGTGCGCCAGGCCCCTTGCTAAGAGACCAAAAAACCTTCCTGCTGATAAGCGCTTTTAAAAATTTATTCTCCAGTTTTTAACAAAAGTAACAGCATTTAAAAGGGACAAATACCTTCGTTTTGGTTTTTCCCGTATTTTGAAAGGTCTTGCTCTAGTACTTGCTGCCTTTTTTTGTAATGTTTTTTTAACCCGAAATTTTTATGGGTAGGGTTTTTTTACTATCTCTTCTTTTGGGGGCGCTGTAGGGGACAAATTTTTTAAACCTGAACAACATGCTTTTTTTAAAAAAAAATAATTTAGTATAGTACATAATTTTAAACTGTTTTCTTCCCAAAAATTTAGGCGCATCATAAATAAAAACAAAAAGTAAAATTAAGCGGTTTTTTCCGGGTTCTTCTTTTTAAACAATTTGAATGTTTTTTACGTCCCCCCACAGCCCCCCCGCTTCCCTACAACTGATTAAACCTCCTTTGACCTTGGGCCCAAAAAATAAACCGTATTTTTTTGTTAAAAATAAACAAGCCTAACATTGTGGAAAAAAGTAAATCTTTTGGGCACTAGGTCTGCTGTTTGGGTTTTTTAAACCCCCCCCACCCCCAAACAATTTCCCTTTTATCTTTAAAATGATGATAAGGTCTAAAAACCCGCTAGCGTAATTTTTTGGGTTTGGGCTAAACCCTCCAAATTTTACATTGCCCCTTTCGTTTTTTGGATTAAAAAAAAATTTTCACTTTCTCTTTTTAAAGGTTTCTTTATCTTTACACAGCAATAAAAAACCTTTAAAAAGGGTCTTGCCCGGAAAGCCCAAAAAAATAAAATTTTCCCCCTATGTCGCCCTTTCTTCTGGGATTTGTAGTATGAAAAATCACCTGTCGAAAAATATTGCTAATCTTGACGATAAATTTGGTCCAATCAGCCCTTTCTAATTTAAGGGTTTCAAACAACATCAAACTCTAACGAAAAGTCAGAAAAGCTGTACTTTGCTTTTGGGGTCTTTAAATATATAACACGTTTTTTATTCATTAAAAGTTATTTTTATACAATCTGTCTTTTAAAACTCCTTGAAAGTACGGCCATGCGCTTTTAAAAAACTTTAAAATCAAAAGGGGAAAGGAAAAAACGATTTCCAAAAAGCAAAATTAAAGCACAACTTTTTGACGTCTTTAGTAACTCCCCGCGCCTATTCAAAGTTTTAGGGGGCTTTTTTCATTTTTGATTCCTTGAAACGCAAGACCCGCCCTTCATTCCCGGTTAAACCATAGATCAGAATAGGGTTTTTAAAAAATTCCCGAATTGGGGGAAAGAAAAAAAATTTCTTCCCCTCAAAATTTTATAGAAATTTTTTTTAAAAGATTGCCCCCCAAATTCTGTACAACTTTTCCGGGTTTTTGGGGCTGTTGTTGAAAAAGGTTTTTATTTGAAAGTAAGGCCCGGGGAGAAGGGCCGGCAAAAAAATCAATTTAATTTTGTTTCCAAAGGGCTTTGGAAATTTTACAGTAAGGGAAATTTTTATCGCAACAATAAAGATGGGTTATTTGGGAAAAATAAAATTCCGTTTTTTCCCTTTCCCCGCCCGGGGGTCCCTTCATTTTCTAAGCGGGTCAAGAATCGAAACCTTTTGTTTTTTGTTTTGGGATTTTTTTTTGAAGCCAAAAAAAAAAGTTTAAATTTTTTAAAAAAAAAGGCAGGAATTTAAGGCGAAGAAGATTATTATGTTTTTTATCTTGGGGACGACAGAGTGAAAGATCCCCCTTTTACACAGGGACGCCAATTTCGCTCAATGGGCATGAATTAACAGAAAGTAAGGTTAAAACATTGGACCCAAAATTTAGGGCAAGAAAACCCCCGAATTTAAGACCCAAATGATTTTGAATTAAAAGAAAGATCATTTTGGGGTTTTTGAGGGGAGCGACCCGGACAAAAATTTTTCACTTTCAACTAAAAAAAACCCCCCCCCCAAAGTTTTTTAGCCGGGGGTTTAATTTAAAAAAAAACTTTTGTAAAGATCAAAATTTGCCTTGGGGTTTTTAAACCCAAAATTTAAAGGGGGGGAGGGAGTTTTTAAACTTCAAAAAACACTGCAAGAAAAATCCCCAAAAGTAACCAAATGCAAAAAAGGGAAATTAAAGAAAAATTTAAAACAATAGCAGGCGGGAAATTTAAAAAAATACAATAAACAGAAACCCTTTTTTTTGAAGAAAAAGCTTTAAAAAAAAATTTAAAGATTCCCCCCCTTGGGGGTTCAGAATTATTAGCCCTTTATCATGCTTTTAAAAACCACAGACGAATTAACAAACCTTTTGCAAAACTAGGTGAACTAGAAAGGGCATATAAAAAGAGAAAAAAAAAAAACCTTTTAGGCAAAATGACGCCAACTTAGGGCCTGATATTAAAGAAAGAAAGCCCAAAGCTAAAAGATCTTGAACAAGAAAGAAACGGCAAGACAAAAAAATACAACAAATAACCGGGGCCAATTACGAACCCAAGGGGAAAAGAAAAAAAGAAACTATCCGAAAAAATTTTTTATTAAGACACAACGGGTAGCGAACGATTAAAAAAAGCTGTTTTAGAGAGCAAGGCGTCACATTAGCAACGTTATAACGCCTTAGGAAATTTTCAATAAGTACATTGGGTTTTGGGTATTAAAAAGGGGGGGGGGGGGGGGGTTGGGGGGCAAATTTTATTTCCTCCCCCCGCCAACGCCTCCGCCTGATTTAAAAAATGGTAAAAAACAGCTTGATCATCTTGCAAGTTTTTAAAAAAAATTTGCTGGTTTAAAACCCTGAACGCCCTTTTTCCCGGAATAAATTTGGGGGGATTGTCAGCTGGGTTTTTTCACTGCAAGCAAAGTATTTGGGTTTATGGGGCCCCGGGCCCTTTTGGGCATTTGTTTTTCGAATAGTTGGGTTCAATTTAAATAAATAAAACCAAGTAACCTATGCCAATTTTAATTTCCCAAAAACAAGCGCTGTCTTTTTTAGTTCAGGGCCAAACGCGAACAAGCCCCCCCGAGCTTTGGGTGAGTCTTCAATGGAAATTTTGGGGGGTTTTGGGCTTCGGGAATTTTGATGACTTAAAACTTGGGGGTTCTTTTAAATTTTTTGTAATATTACTGGCTCAGAATTTATGTCGTTTTTTTTCCCCAAACCCTTTTGTTTTAAATTTCCTGCTATAAAATTTCAATTTTTATAGTTTAAAAAAATTTTAAAACCCATCTGGAGTCCCGAGGGCAGAAAAGGGAGCATGTATAAACCAATTTCCCAAAAGCAAAGTCCCACTTTCGATCTTGCATATTGTAAAAAAAGTTGGGACCTTTGAATACTTGAAGGGAAAATCAACTGTAAATTAATGGCGCCTCTAAATTTTCTAATTTTTGTTTTTTTTGCTCAAAGCCATAGAAGGTCAGTTTTTGCTTTATCTTTCCCCTTTCCCTTTCGAACCTAGCAAACACCAAACGTAATACGAATAAGCGTTTAAATTTTGGTTTTTAATCCCCCTCTAGTTGGCCCTTTGAAATGTCTAAGAAAAAGTGTCCCTCCATGCTGTTTTATGCCTTGCTCTAAGGGGCCAGGGCCCCCAACAATTTTGAAAGGAGAACGCCCCTCATAGTTTTAAAATTTTTTGTGCCTGGCCCCCCAAAATAAAGACCCCCCTAGGCCAAGATTAAGATTTCCCAAATTTGTTTTAAATCTCTTGATGTTTTAAAATTGAATTTTGTTACAGATCCTTTCAAAAAACCTTCATGGGCTATTCCCCGTTTTCGAGTGGAATTAAAAGTTTGTCAATTTTGGGAATGGGGCGCTTGCAGTTCAGACAAAATACCTGAAAGGGTAATAAAAAAGAAATCGTACACTGACCTCCCCAAAGGAACATGGTGATTTAAATGATCGGCATACGCCACTCCAAAACCCCGTTGAAAGCGCAAAACACAGCAAAGTTTAACTGGTTCTGATAAAACTTCATCGGAGACTAAAACCACGGCCCTTTCCTGGGTGTGCTCGTTTTTAATAGGGGGGTTAAGAAAAACTTTTTTCAATGGAGTACCACCTTTTTTTTGAAAAAAGGCAGTCTGGGTCACAGCAATGTCGAGGGTGCCAGTTCTATAAAATTTTTTAAAAATTTTAGTGCGGGCCCCAAAAGAAATTTTGGGGCCGTATATTTTAATGACTCATTTTTAATTTGTTTTTAAAAAAAGTTTGTAACAATAACAACCAAGCCCCCCCTAAATTTTTTGAACCTGCTATTGATAACAATTGCGGGCCCCAAAAAGGCGCGCTCCCCGAAAAAATTTTTCCCAAAATTTGAAGGGTTTAAAAAATAAGCGAAAACCCAAAAAGGGGTAATAAGATTTTCAAAAGGGTTTTGGGGGGCCCAAAACTAACCAAATTTAACCCAAAACCTGAAGGTTTTACGGGTTTTGCTCACTAAAAAAAGCAAAGATAAATTCGGCATTACCTCAAACTTAACCAAAGCAAAAACTAAAAACAAATTAAAATTTGAAAACCCGAAAAAACAGATTTCTTATTTGAAAAGGGGCAAACAAAAAAGTTAGGCTTTAAAAGTGAAAACTCAGGTCACTAAAAAATTTGTTTTTTTGCGCCCCAAACCCCAAAACCAATTTTAAGGGGGGAAAAACCCCTCGGGTCTTGGGATTACATTCATTACTTTATTTTCATTTTGGGTTAGCGGCACTGATGAAAACTTTTATGGGAAAACCCCAAATGTTTTAAGAGCCCTTTTCCCCGGGGGGGAAACGCAATTCGAAATAAATTATACAATTCCCAAATTTTTCCGTTTTAAAAAAATTTGTTTGTGGGGGGGTTGGATCATTTAATATAAAAATTTCAGACAAACAGGGGAAAATTTGAAATGCCAAAAACCTACACTTTTTTGGAAAAAAAAAAATAAACCCGAAATAAAAAAAGCGCGTGGGCCAGAAGAAAACCCGGGAAATTACCTTTTGGGGCCTGTGAGGTGTATAAACCTTAGAATTAAAAAAATCCTTGCAAAACGTTTCGGGGCTTTTAACAGAAAGGTGAAAAAGGCACTTTGTATGGTTTTTAGTACAAATAAAGATGGTGATTATTTAAAAGCAAAGAGGTTGGGGACAGGGAAAAAATTTCCCAAAAAAAGAACACGCGCAATCTAGAAGCAAATAATTTTTGGGCCCGTAGAAAATAAAAAAGTTCGAAAGCCTGAACCCCAAAATGGCAAAATTAAAAAAACCAATTTAAATGGGGCATTAAAAATTTTAATTCAAAGCCCATTTACATATTTTTTGCCATCAAAAAAATTTTTAAAAAAGCATTCAACTCTGGCCCTTTTCATGTAATCTTTTGCCCAAAGACAATAGTCGGGAAAAAAAATTAAAAAAAGCCGTATGGGAATAAACCCTACATCCTCCCCCAGAAGGAAACGGTTTTTAAAAGGGTGGGTTTTAACAAAATTACAGTTCATTTCCGCAAAAGAAATTAGGGGAAAAAGGGGTTTACATGATATTGAATTTTCTGTCTTAAAAGATAAAGGGGGGGATGGGGGTTTTTGGGCGTTAGTGGCCCTCCTTTTAAAAGGAATTCTAATTTTGCTGCAAAACTTAGACGGGTTTAAAAAATTAAAGTTTCCCCTTTTTCTCACAAAAGGCGAGGATAAATTTTTGGGCATAACCCAAAAAGCAA
>CM031625.1:49836680-49839398 GCA_018398815.1 Conus ventricosus
ATGACAGCTCACCCCATGACAGCTCCGCCAACTAATCAACAACTATGTCCGTCACTAAGGTTTGAGCAAGTGTCAATAACTAGTGTCGTCACTAAGGGTTTGAGCAAGTGTCATTAACTAGTGTCGTCCCTAAGGGAATGAGCCAGTGTCGACCACCTCACTGCTGGTGACATCAGATTGGCCACAACTGCAATCTCAAAAAAAAAAAACAAATTGATCGAAAGTCTTGAGATCTGCATAATGACGATATTCTATTTTAACTTCCCCATAACTTTTTACTGTTACCTGGGCCAGAATTGGCTAATTGCTTTTAACTTCATGAATATCGAGTGCGACCCCTTGATGCCAAAATTAGCTCCATGGCAGTGCCAACAGGCCTGAGACCGCACAATTTTTATTTATTTATTTTTACTTTTTAAACATGCCGCAGGTGACCTACTCTTTTGAGTGAACCATTATTTTTTAGAAGAAGAAGAAGAAGAACTATGTCGTCACTAAGTTTTGAGCAATTTCAATAACTAGTGTCGTCACTAAGGGTTTTAGCAAGTGACATATAACTAGAGTCCGTCACTAAGTGATCCGCAGTGTCAATACTAGTTGTCTTCACTAAGGTTTGAAGCAAGTGTCAAAACTAGTGACCGTCCTAAGTGTATTAGCAAGTGTCAATAACTAGTCGACATCGAAGGGTTTGAGCAAGTTTCAATAACTATTGACGTCCTAAGGGTTTGAGCAAGTGGTCAACAACTATTCGTCACTAAGGTTAGAGCAAGTTGTCAATAACTAGTACCGTCACTCAGGAATGAGAAAGTGGTCAATAACTAGTGTCGGTCACTAAGTGTTTGAGCAAGTGTCAACAACTAGTGTCGCACTAAGGGTTTGAGCAAGTTGACAACAACTAGTTTCGTCACTAAGAGATTTAGCACGTGTCAAAACTAGTGTCGTCACAAAGGGTTTGAGCAAGTGTCAACAACTAGTTCGTCACTAAGGGTTTATCAAGTGTCAATAACTATGTCGTCACTAAGTGTTATGAGCACGTGTCAACAACTAGTGTCTTCACTAAGACACAAATGGTATGATCAAGTGTCAAAAACTAGAGTCTGTCAACTAAGGTTATGAGCCAAAGTGTCAACAACTAAGTCGACACTAAGGTTTGAGCAAGTGTCAACACTAGGTCGTCATTAGGGTTAGAGCAAGTTGGGGTCAACAACTATGTCGTCCACTAATGGTTTGAGCAAGTGTCCAAATAACTAGTGTCGTCATAAGGGTTAGAGCAAGTGTCAACAACAGTGTCGTCACTAAGGGTTAGAGCAAGTGTTCCAACAAAACTAGTGTCGTCACTAGGGTTTGATCAAGTGGTCAATAACTCGTGTCGTCACTATGGTTGAGAGCAATTGTCACAACTAGTGTCGTCACTAAGTGTTTGAGCAAGTGTCAACAACTAGTGTCCCCTCACTATGGTTTGAGCAAGTGTCAATAACTAGTGTCGTCACTAAGTGTTAGAGCAATTTGTCAACAACCTATGTCGACCCACTTAGGTGTATGAGCAAGTGTCAACAACTAGTGACGTCCACTAGGTTTGATCAAGTGTCAATAACAAGTGTCCGTCACTAAGGGTTTTTATATGAGCAAGTGTCAATAGCTAAGTGTCGTCACTAAGGGTTTTTAAGCACGTGTCAATACTAGAGTCGTCACTAGGTTTGAGCAAGTGTCAACAACTATGTCGTCACTATGGTTGGCAAGTGTCAATAACTATGTCGTCACAAAGGGTTTTGGCAAGTGTCAATAACTAGTTCGTCACTAAGTTTGAAGCAAGTGTCCAACTAACTTTGTGTGCACTAAGATTTGAAGCAAGAGTCAACAACTATGTCTCACTAAGATTTGAGCAATGTCAATAACTAGTGGTGTCGTCACTTATGGTTTGAGCAAGTTTCAATAGCTATGTCGTCAGGCTAAGGTTTAACAAAAGTCAAAAACAAGTGTCGTCACTAAGGGTTTGAGCAAGTGTCACAACTAGTTCGTCACTAAGGGTTTGAGCAAAGAGTCAATAACTAGTGTCGAGTCACGAATTGTTGAGCAAGTTGTCAATAACTAGTGTCGTCACTAAGGGGTTATGAGCAAGTGACCACAACTATGTCGTCACTAAGAGTTAGAGCAAGTTCAACAACTAGTGTCGTCACTAAGAGATTGAGCAAGTGTCTAAACTAGTGTCGACACTAAGGTTTGAGCAAGTGTCACAACAAGTGTCTACACTAATGTTTTGAGCAAGTGTCAACAACTATGTCCGTCACTAAGGGTTTTAGCGCAATTGTCAACAACTAGTGTCCGTACTAAGAGTTGACCAGTGTCATAACTAAGTCGTCACAAAGGGTATAGCAAGAGTCCAACAACTAGTGTTCGTCCACTAAGTTTGAGCTGAGTGGCCAATAACTATTGGTCGACACTAAGGGTTTGACAAGTGTCAACAACTAGTGTCGTCACTAAGGTTTGAGCAAGTGTCAATAACTATGTCGTCCACTAAGGGATTTCAAGTGACAACCACTATGACTCACTAAGGTTTGAGCAAGGTGTCAACAACTAGTGTCGTCAATTAAAGGATAAAGAGCAAGTGTCAACAACTAGATTCGTCACTAAGTGGTTTAGCAAGTGTCAATAACTAGTATCGTCATAAGGTTAGTGCAAGAGACAACACCTAGTGTCGTCACTAAGGTTTTAGAGCAA
>CM031625.1:49839498-49844498 GCA_018398815.1 Conus ventricosus
TCACTCTCCCACGCGTGAACATCTGAGCGAGGCTTAAACCCTTCCGAGTGGTCTGGGCTGAATACGGTGTATCCCCACACCCAGGCACTTCACCACCTCACGGTGAAAGGTGAGGTGAAGGGCGAAGGGTAAAGGGTGAAGGTGAAGGGCTGGTAATGACTGGTCAGCAACGAGGACCACCGTCCTGACAGGTTCGAGTCTCAGGCCATCTGCTGGGTTAAAACTGACTCTTTGCCCCCTTCTCCTAGTGAGTGCATACTCAGTGTTCAAAACACATGACCAGCACCTTACCTTACCAGCCCTTGTTAAACTATCACTCAGTGGTCACTTTCACCCAATGACCACATTCGTTTCTTGAATGAGTCATACTCACAATTATTTGGGAACGCCCGCTACACTAGTCAAGCCATATGAATATTCTTCCTTTAATTGTGGCACGGGGAAATGATTCATATCACTAACTACATGTGATGGAGCGTCACATGCCTTGATGTGAGGCTACGTCACATGACAACGTTGATTATTAATTTGGTGAATCATGTGTGATGGTTACACATTTGAGATTCATGGCTGAAGATGTGTTTAAGTGAAGTTGTATATCCTTTAAAAAATTTTCTGGAGAAAATTTTTTCATCCCAGGATGGGGGGTGTCATGTGACGTAGCCTCACATCAAGGCATGTGACGCTCCATCACATGTAGTTAGTGATATGAATCATTTCCCCATGCCACTACTGAAAAGGAAGAATATTCGTGTGGCTTGACTAGTGTAGCGGGCGTCCCCAAATAATTGTGAGTATGACTCAGTAAAGAAAGAAGGGTGGTCATTGGGTGAAAGTGACCACTGAGTGATAGTTTAACAAGGGCTGGTAAGGTGCTGGTCATGTGTTTTGAACACTGAGTATGCACTCACTAGGAGGAGGGAGGAAAGAATCAGTTTTAACCCAGCAGATGGCCTAGAGACTCGAACCTGTCAGGACGTTGGTCCTCGCTGCTGACCAGTCATTACCAGGTGAGCGATAGATAGTTGGGAAAGCTACAGGGAAAGCCTAAAGAAAAGAGGAAGAAAGAATTCATGTTAAATTGGGAAGCAGGTTACTTACACGAACCTTATTCGTGTTTCAGCCCTTCACCCTTTTACCCTTCCCCCTTCACCTTTCACCCCGTGAGGTGGTTGAAGATGGCCATGGTGTGGGGAACACACCGGTAGGCAGCCCCAGGAATTAAGGACTCCAGGGAGAGGAGTCGGGAACTCGTCATCTCTCCAGGGACAGGAGAAGACGAGGGAGAGAGTTGGAACTCATCTCTCCAGTGACAGGAAAAGTCGAGGTAGAGGAGTCGGAAGTCGTATCTCCAGGACGGGAGAAATCGAGGGGGCGAGATGATGTCTGAGAGAGACAGGGAATCATGAAAGGATGGAGCGAGTCTTAATTCGGATGCAGGCATAGCATCAAGGAGTGAAAGAATCATTTATTTTCCTGGTCTGGATTTTGTGGCCAATGTTGTGTGAAGGCCGTGACTTTATGAAGTCTTGAGTGAGTTAGTTTGCCTCTCAGTGGAAAGAGAGCTACATGTATAAAATCTGTTTATAAATTGTTTGATGTGATATAGTAAAGTGTTTTCCCGAAGGAGAGGGGGAGAAGAAAAAACATTCGGTAGTGCGCCTTTTGGTTGATTGGAAAGATTGCGTGTGCGTATGGAGTAAATGCTGTCATGAATGCGCGTGTGCAAAAGTGACAGTGTGACAATGTACAAACTCAAATTTATTTTGGACTCATGTTTTTAAGGCTTACAAAGAATTTTGCTTACGTGTAGAACCCCAAACAGTGAATGAACTACTGTCGGAACCAGTGTTTTACAATGATAAAATTAAAGTAGGTAACGTCACGATCAAACAAAAGAAGTTGATTGAAAAAGAAAAACATGCAGTAATGCATTTCTTAAAAGAAGACGGAAAATTCATGACATATGAAGAATTCACTACTAACCTTGACTATAACATAAATTTCGTTACTTACAACAGATGGATTTCCTCAATAAAAAGTTACATAAATAAAACTGGGATTGAATTAAACACCACCACCAATAGTAGACTCGATGTACCAAAAGCGGTGAATATTATTTTCAAGGCAAACAGAGGGGTCAAGCAATACTATGAAATTTTAACTTATGATGAACAGAAACCAAACTGTTGTACAAAGTGGGAACAAAAGCTAAATTCTGAAATCCCTTGGAAAAAAGAATTTCTTCACACCCACAACATAAACGATATCAAACTCAAATGGTTACAAATCAGAACTGTTCATAGAATTATTGGTACGAACATTATTCTCAATGCTATGGGAATAACAAATACGAAGAACTGCACCTTTTGTAATGAAGAAAGAGAGTCAATCGAACACTTGTTTTGGGAATGCAACCATGTACAAAGATTCTGGAAAGCTGTCGAACATTTACTGAATGAAAAATGCAGAAACATCTTCAATGCTAAGATCACTTGTAATATTGTAATTTTCGGGGTGGATCACCATTATAAAACAGACAAAATATTTGACTTTATTATAATGTTTGCAAAACATTATATCTGTAAATGTAGATTTGAAAAATGTACGCCATGTTTTACTGGATTCCAAAATCAGCTGCACAACAATTTAAAGTCGAGTTACACAATGCCAGAGTTAATAATAATAATCAGACAAACTTTGAAGCCTCAGGGAGCAACTTTTCACCAATGTTTTTTCAATCAGATACATAATAGGCGCCTACCTGTATTATGCGGCTCGTTATAATGATATATATGTATGTATTGTGTATGTATGTGTGTGTATATGTGTATGCATATGTATGTGAGTATGTGTATATACATATATGTATGTTTGTGCGTATGTATATAAAGTGTGTATATGTATGTATATATATGTGGTGTATGTGCATATATGTGTATGTATATGTGTATATATGTATGTGTATATATATATGTAAATATATAAATGTGTATATATGTGTATATATATATGTATGTATATATATATAATATATATATATATATATATAATATATATATATATATATATATATATATATATACAACAAATATACTACGGTATTGCACACCAGCCTTTTCTGGGATTGCATTCTTCTTAAAACTGAAAAGGCAGAGGAGTCAAATTACCACTTTCCGCGGTCACTGAGGAGAAACAACAAGGTTTCGAAATATCGGTATATGACCAGGAGTTATATGTTAGTGAGTTTCCCTCCCTATTGGAGGATGTCTCCCCCTTGTAGACTATAAGCTTGCTGAAGGCTCATTTTTAGAAGCATTTATTTTATTTTTCTCCATTCACCCACTCAAGCACATACTGTTAGTTAGGCAGAATCATCTACCACTGCAGATATGAATGCTTATTTCCCCCTATTTCGTCAATCTAAGACATAAGAGCAAGCTTTGATTATAATTCAATATATATATATATATATATATATATATATATATATAATATATATATATATATTAATATATATATATATATATATATATAGTTAAAAGAAGTTAAAAGAGGAATCTTAAAACTATCTACAAATTTGTTTCGAGCGTGTTGCGCTGTCATCAGGATATATATTCCCCTCCCTCTGTACCCAGTCTACAGTGTTTATTTTGAACAGCAATCCTCCTTGGAGAATAATCACACTTAATAATAATTGTATACAGATCAGAGACAATCAGTTAACAAACCCGGCAGACTGTCCATCGGTACAGCAATTTTTTCTTTTAAAATCCCTTTGTGTGTACATGGATCTATGCTTGATCTTTCTTTTTTTATGTGCTTGTTTCGTTGCTTTATGCCTCTCTTAAAACAAAACAAAATGACAACTTTGCGCACTGTCCTCTTTCTGCGCATTTGTAAACTCTGATATTATTTGAATTAAAAAGAGAGAGAGAAAAAAAAAAAAAACTTTGTTCAAACCGCAGACCGCCAAAAAAAAAAAAAATGTTGAGAAAAAAAAATAAATAAAAGTATGGGTGTGCCCACACCCATATTATACAGAAAGGCTTCTTATAAAGTATGGATGTGTCCACACCCATATCATACGGAAAGGCTTCTTATAAAGTATGGATGTGTCCACACCCATATCATACGGAAAGGCTTCTTATAAAGTATAGGTGTGCCCACACCCATATCATACAGAAAGGCTTCTTATAAAGTATGGGTGTGCCCACACCCATATCATACAGAAAAGCTTATAATGTATGGATGTGCCCACACCCATATTATACAAAAAGGCTTCTTATAATGTATGGATGTGCCCACACCCATATTATACAAAAAGGCGTGAATATCGTTTTTTGTGTGTGTGTGCGTTTGTCTTCATTTTTCTCTGATTGTTTGTTTGTGTGTGGGTTTTTTTTCAAACTAAAGGACTTATCTGTAAGAAGAAGATGGGCGTAAGGCTGATGATTAAAGTCACCAAGTGACCTCCAGGACGGACAATCAGATGGCCAGTTCTGTCTGAGACATACCATCAGACCGTCAGAACTTGCCATGCTAGTGTTCTTCCTGGCGGAAACTTTGAAAGTTACCCTCGGCATTCAGAAAGAAAGGTCCAATACCCTACGTGACTCGTAACATGTAGCGGGTACCTGCTTGGTGGTGGTGGTGGTGGCGGTGGTGGTGTGTTTGTGTGTGTGTGTGTGTGTGTGTGTGTGTGTGTGTGTGTGTGTGTGTGTGTGTGTGTGTGTGTGTGTGTGTGTGTGTGGCTGTTGTTATTGTTGTTGTTGTTGTTGTTTTGGGTTAAGGGACGGTTAACACAAGAGCTTAAGGTGTTCGTACATTAACATATCATTTCTTTCAAGCGGACAATCGATTTTATAATCACACTGTCGCCTGCAATAATGCCCCATGCCACATGTAAGCAAAGCTTGAATTTGGCCATCTAACAGTTTACACAAAAGATGGGGATATACATTATCCAGTTTCCGGCAGGCAGCTCTTCAGTCGGCACT
>CM031625.1:49851998-49884613 GCA_018398815.1 Conus ventricosus
TAGGATTGAAAACTGGATAGATCTGGCACCACAATCATACTACTAGAGGGATTGTAGGATTGAAAGCTGGATAGATCTGACACCACAATCATACCACTAGAGGGAGTTTAGGATTGAAAACTGGATAGATCTGGCACCACAATCCTGGCGCCAGAGACCCTGGAATATTCAAAGCTACAGAAAGCTGCCCCTACAGTCACACCACCAGAGGAACATGAGAATTGAGAGCTAGACAAAAGTAGCACCACAGTCATGATATCCTGATGATTGAAAGCTTGAGGAAACTAATTCTACAATCATACCATCGTAATGATTGAAAATTCGTTACCTAGAGAAAACTAGCACTACAATCACTCCACCAAAGGGGTTGAAGAATCAAAAGCTGAAGAAAACTTACAGTATATAATATAATTATATCACCAGTTTCAAAGCCAGTGAAAAGGGGTACCACAATTATACCGCAAAGATAATGACAGGGCTGAGCTGGACAGAAACTTGGCATTCTAATCATGCCACCCATAATGATTGAAGGATTGAAAGGTACAGAAAAGCAGAGAAACGCTGCCTCTACAATTTGAACACCCAGTAGAGATGAAAGGATGCAGTGACAGGCTTTACAATCACACTATCGGAATGATTGAAGGAGGAGAATGCTGGTATTACCATGACAACACACAAACTGGAGGATTCCAGTGCATAGAAAGCTGGACGCGGCATCAGGGCACCCGAAGACAGAGAAAACTTCTGTTGCAGCCATGCAGGCAGAGCGACTGAAGGATTTGCTGTTGCAGCCATGCAGGCAGAGCGACTGAAGGATTTGAAAGCCAGACAATACTGACACCGCCATCATGACACCACGAAGACAGACTGCGGATAAAGACCGCTTCCATGGCAGACACACACCCGAAAGTTTGAAAGTTTGGTTCACCTACACTACCAGGAATATCCAGACATTGAAGGCTGCAGAACAGTGACCTCGCGGTAAAGCCAGCAGAAGGATTGAAGGATTGGAAGTAGAGAAACACCGGCTTGACAACCATACTATCAGAAGCCACCAGAAGGATTGAAGGATTGGAAGTAGAGAAACACCAGCTTTGCAATCATCCCATCAGAAGCCACCAGAAGGATTGAAGGATTGGAAGTAGAGAAACACCGGATTGACAATCATCCCATCAGAAGCCACCAGAAGGATTGAAGGATTGGAAGTATAGAAACACCCGCTTTGCAATCATCCCATCAGAAGCCACCAGAAGGATTGAAGGATTGGAAGTAGAGAAACACCGGCTTTGCAATCATCCCATCAGAAGCCACCAGAAGGATTGAAGGATTGGAAGTAGAGAAACACCGGCTTTACAATCAAGCCATCAGAAGCCACCAGAGGGATTGAAGGATTGGAAGTAGAGAAACACCAGCTTTGCAATCATCCCATCAGAAGCCACCAGAAGGATTGAAAGATTGGAAGTAGAGTAACACCGGCTTTGCAATCATCCCGTCAGAAGCCACCAGAAGGATTGAAGGATCGGAAGTAGAGAAACACCGGCTTTGCAATCATCCCATCAGAAGCCACCAGAAGGATTGAAGGATTGGAAGTAGAGAAACACCCGGCTTTACAATCATCCCATCAGAAGCCACCAGAAGGATTGAAGGATTGGAAGTAAAGAACCACCGGCTTACAATCATACCATCAGAAGAACTAAAGGACTGAAAGTGATAGAAAGCTGGCACTACAGTCAAACCGCGGTAATGTTTGAAGAACTGAAAGGTAAAGCTGGCACTACAATTATGCCTTCAGAGGGATTGGGGGGTATCATTGGCGCAAAGCTGGCACTACAATTATGCCTTCAGAGGGATTGGGGGGTATCATTGGCGCAAAGCTGGCACTACAATTATGCCTTCAGAGGGATTGGGGGGTATCATTGGCGCAAAGCTGGCACTACAATTATGCCTTCAGAGGGATTGGGGGGTATCATTGGCGCAAAGCTGGCACTATAATTATGCCTTCAGAGGGATTGGGGGGTATCATTGGCGCAAAGCTGGCATTACGATCAGACTTCCAGAATGATTTAACCTTCCAGAATAATATGAAGCTTCGGTTATCTTGACAACACACACACACACACACACACACACACACACACACACACACACACACACACACACACACGCACGCACGCACGCACGCACGCACACGCACACACACGCACACACACACACACACACACACACACACACACACACACACACAACGCACACACACACACACACACACACACACACACACACACACACACAGCTTGTTAGCCAACGTGACTGTCAGCTCATTTCGGCAGAGCAGGTCTCCTCTGTATCGCTGTTCACGCCACGCCCCCCTTGCCGGTGACATCCCAAAACGTGCCCCCATCTGGAAAGGCCCCGTGAGGCGTTGTGCAATATCAACCCTCGTGGGAAAACTGACCCGCTGGATCATCGAGTTTAAAGTTCGTGTCTGGGGTACAAAGGAGGACAGGAGTCGGGAGTGGGGAGGAGGGTGGAGGAACAAAGGGTGGAGGGAGGGAGACAGAGAGAGAGAGAGAGAGATAGCGAGAGAGAGAGAGAGAGAGAGAGAGAGAGAGAGAGAGAGAGAGAGAGAGAGAGTGCTTCCAAAAGCGTTCACTTGTGTGTGTGTGTGTGTGTGTGTGTGTGTGTGTGTGTGTGTGTGTGTGTGTGTGTGTGTGTGTGTGTGTGTGCGTATGCACGCGCACGCGCATTCCGGTACACATGCGTGATGCTTGCGAATGTGATTTTGTGTGTTCATGGATCAGCGCTCCCGAGCACACACACACACACACACACACACACGCGCGCACGCGCGCGCGCGC
Source organism: Conus ventricosus (assembly GCA_018398815.1). Lineage (NCBI taxonomy): Eukaryota > Metazoa > Mollusca > Gastropoda > Neogastropoda > Conidae > Conus > Conus ventricosus. The sequence goes on from CM031625.1 coordinate 49,854,857, forward strand.
GCGTGCGCACACGCACGCACACACACGCACACACAACACATACACACACACACACACACACACACACACACACACACACACACACACACACACACACACACACACACAATCTGTTTACACCAAGACTACAGCGAACACACACGCAAACTCAGCAGCATCCTGACTCCCCCTCCCATCCTCTTGCCCCCATCTCATCCCCCCCCCCCTCCCCTCTACCCCGATGTAGTCTGCACATTCAGTTGATTTCCCCTCTCTTTCGGTAGTTTCGGTTAGATTTATGACATGCGTGTAGGTGTGTGTGTGTGTGGGGGAGGGGGGGGGGTGCGTACAGCAATATTTGTACATAATGTTTCTTCTGTTTAAATTCGTTGTGTTTAGAGCCATATGGCCCACAGCGTGTGTGCGTGTGTGTGTGTGTGTGTGTGTGCGTGTGTGTGTGTGTGTGTGCATTACCATTTATGGGTTAATACTTATTTTGTACCTGATTTTCATTTCTATTCCTTTGTTTAGAGCCATAATGCATGTACAGTGGTGTGTGGGTGGGTGTGCGTGAGTGTATGTGTGTGTGTGTGTGTGTGTGTGTGTGTGGTGTGTGTGTGTGTGTGTGTGTGTGTGTGTGTGTGTGTGTGTGTGTGTGTGTGTGTGTGTGTGTCTGCGTGTGTGTGTGTGTGTGTGTGTGTGTGTGTGTGTGTGTGTGTGTGTGTGTGTGTGTGTGCAGATTTGTTTTTGTTGTTGTGCGCTTAGAGTTGATTTTATCAAGATTTTGCGCATTATTATTATTATTATTATTATTATTATTATTATTATTATTATTATTATTATTATTATCATTATTATCATTTATTTAGCGCGCACCAAATCTCGTACACACTAAAAGTTTGCTCTTCTTCCTCATGTCCTTGTTAACTTGACACAGTCGGGCGCTTCTACACTAAGACCCTGCTACCACTGCTGCAAAGAAATTCCCCCTCCCCCACCCCCCAACCCACCCACCCACCCTCTCCCGCCCCCTGTCACCACGACTCTCCGAGGCACACACACACACGTTGCAAGCGGATGAAAAGAAGTGTTTCCTCCCATCTCCTTCATCACTGCCCTTCCTCCTCCCCGCCTCCGCTCCTCCCCCCCCCCTTCCCCCCCCCCGCCTCGCCCCCCCCCCCCCCCCCCCCCACACACATACACATACCAACCTCTTCACACCCGAGTTCTCACAAACACAGTACTTCAGTCACACGCGGTCACGATGTCGTGAACAACTTCACCAGGCCCTGGAGACGAACGTCACGTAATGTATTCTTTCCCCTGTTGAAGAACGATTTTATTTTGGTTTGTACATTGCTGTCATACTAACGGTTATTCCTTTCCCCCGTTCCGGTCTTCGGTACCACCTCCGTGGCATTGCACCCACGCCGTTCATTCCCACTCTTCGTCCAAAGCCACAGCCACACCCGGCCCGACTAGCCGCAGCCCCGGCGCCGGCAATCGATAGGCGCAATCCGCGTCAAGTTGTCGTCAGGCAACCCTCCGGAGGAGACACTGCAACCGCTGCCGAGTTGACTTCCGTGGTGTTCAGTGGCGCCTGTTCTGATCCCAACATACGCAGTAGTAGACACTTGCTCAAACCCTTAGTGACGACACTAGTTGTTGACACTTGCTCTAACCCTTAGTACGACACTAGTTGTTGACACTTGCTCAACCCTTAGTGACGACACTAGTTGTTGACACTTGCTCAAACCTTAGTGACGACAGTAGTTGTTGACACTTGCTCAAACCCACTATAATTATGCACCAGGGGATTGAAGCCATTGGAAAGCTGCAGAAAGCTGAACACTATAATTAGGCACCAGACAGGTATTGAGATGAAAAAACTGAAGAAAGAAAGCTGGACTTATATTTATGCCACCATGCTGGATTGTAGGATTGAAAGCTGCAAAAAGCTGGTGGCACTTAATTATAAAACAGCGGATTCGAAGGATTGAATGCTGCAAATAGGCAGGCAATATAATTATTCCACCAGAAGGATTGAAGGATTTGTAAGCTGCAAAAAAGCTGGCACTTTAAATTATACCACCAGCAGGATTGAATGATGATAGCTTACAGAAATAGGGACACACAACGTTACATCAGAGGGGGTCGAAGGCTTGAAGCTGCGGAAGGACTACCACACACGTTCATTGATAAGATGGATAGAAATGGATCACATGCATAACACTAGAGGAATTTTAGGAATGAAATCTGGATAGACTGGACCACAATCATTACATTAGAGGGATTGTAGGATTGAAAAATGGATAGATCTGGCACACATCATACTACTAGAGGGATTTCGTAGGATTGAATGCTGGATAGATTGAACCAAATTATTACCCACTAGAGGGGTTTAGGATTGAAATCTGGATAGATCTGGCACCACATCCTGGCGCCAGAGCCTGGAATATTCAATGCTTACAGAAAGCTGCCCCTACAGTCAAACACCAGAGGAACTTGAGAATTGAGAGCTAGACAAAAGTAGCTCCACAGTCATGATATCTGATGATTGAAAGATTGAGGAAAACTTATTGCATTCATTCCTCGTATTGATTGAAATTTCGTTACTAGGTATAAGCTAGCACTACATCACTCCACAAAGGGGTTGAAGAATCATAAAGCTGACAGAAAAACTTTCAGTATATAATATAATTATATCACCAGTTTCAAGACAGTGAAAAAGGGGTACCAAAATTATACCGCATAAGATAATGACAGGGCTGTGGCTGGAGTGGACAGAGACTTGGCATTTAATCATGCCACACATAATGATTGAAGGATTGTAAGGTACAGAATAAGAGAGAAACGTGCCTCTACAATTTGAACACCCAGTAGAGATGATAAGGATGCAGTGACAGGCTTTTACTATACACACTATCGGAATGTTTGTAGGGGGAGAATGAAGGGTTTTACAATGACAACACACAAAATGGAGGATTCCAGGTGCATAGTAAAGCTGGACGCGGCATAAGGGACCCGACGACAGAAGAAAATTCTGTTGCAGCATGCAGGCAGAGCGACGGAAGTAGCTCTTTGAGTTCTCGCTATGACACATATGAGGACAGAGCGACTGAAGATTGAAAGCCAGACACACTGTCACCAACACGACATTCAATGACCATGAATCCCCCACGAAGCCCCGCTTCCCTGAAGGTACCTAATAAAGACGTACCATGGGCACAGACACAACACCCCGAAGTTTGAAAGTTTGGTTCACCTACACCGTACCAGGAATATCCAGACATTGACCATAACGCGCCTGCAGAACAGTGACTCGCGGTAAAGCCAGCTGATGGATTTGAAGGATTGAAGGTGAGAAACACGGCTTGACAAACATACTTTCTGAAGCAACAGAAGGTTGAAGGATTGGAAGGACCGACTGCACACCTACAAAACCAGCTCTTGCAACGCATACTCTCACAGCAGAAGCCACTGAAGGATTGAAGGATTGGAAGTAGAGGGAAACACGATTGACACTTCATCTCCATCGAAGCCACAAGAAGGATTGTAGGATTGGAAGTATTGCAAAACATCATAATACCGAACTTCTCTCGACGCACAATCTTCCATAGAATGCCACCCATAGATTCGGATTCGAAGCGCTCGGAATTGGAAGTAGAGATTATCATTCCGAATACCGGATTTGCATTCATTCCAGAGATAGTATAAGTCCTCAGCCACCTCGAAGGATTGAGCAGGATTGGGAAGTAGGATATCAAACACCGGCTTTAACTAATAATCACTCCGATACCTCTTCATACAGAACGACACCAGAGGGATTGATGGATTGCCGAAGTAGAGAAACACCAGCTTTGCAATCATTTCCCATCAAGAAGCCACCAGAAGGATTGAAAATTGGAAGTTGAGTCAAACCCCCCCGCTTTGCAATCATCCGTCAGGAAGCCACAGAGGATGATAAGGATAGAAGTAGAGAAACAACCGGCTTTGCATTCATCCCATCAAGAAGCCACCGAAGGATTGAGGAATTGGAAGTAGAGAAACACAGCTTTACTTTCACCCTCAGAAGAAATCAGTAGGATTGTAGGATTGGAAGTAAAAGATACCACGGGCTTTTAAATCATACCATCAGAAGAACTAAAGGACTGGGGATAGTGATAGGAAAGCTGGCACTACAGTCAAACCGCGGTAATGTTGAAGAAATGAAAGGAAAAGCTTGCACTACAATTATGCCTTCAGAGGGATTGGGGGGTTATCATTGGCGCAAAGCTGGCACTTCATATTATGCCTTAGAGGGATTGGGGGGTATCATTTGGCGCAAAAGCTGGCACTACAATTATGCCTTACAGAGGGTTGGGGTGGTTTCATTGGCCGCATGCTGGCCAATTACAATTATAGCATTCAGAGGGATTGGGGGGTATCATTGGCGCAAAGATGGCACTTTATTTTTGCTTCAGGGGATTGGGGGGTATCATTGGCCGCAAAGATGGCATTACGTTCTGACTTCCAGAAGGATTTAACTTCAGAATAATATGAAGCTTCGGGTTCTCTTGACAACAACACACCTACTCAAACAACACACACTCACACACACACTCACACACACACACTCACGCACGCACGCACGCTCGCACGCACCGACACACCACGCACACACAACACAACACTCACACACACACAACACACACAACACACGCCCACACTCACCACACTACACACTCCAAACACACACAACACACAGCTTGTTTTGACACGTGACTGTCAGCTCATTAAGGCAGAGCAGGTCTCTCTGTATCGATGTTCCGCCTGCCCCCCTTGCGGTGACATCCCAAAAGTGCCCCCACATTGGAAAGGCCCGTGAGGCGTTGTGAATATCCACCCTCGTGGGGAAGGAAAAACTGTCCGCTGGATCAATCGAGTTTAAAGTTAGTGTTGTGGTAAAAAGGAGGAATGGAGTAGGGAGTGGGGAGGAGGGTGGAGGAACAAAGGGTGGAGGTGAGGGAGAAGAGAGAGAGAGAGAGAGAATAGCGAGAGAGATGAGAGAGAGAGAGGCAGAGGAGAGTGAGTGTAGATTGAGAGAGATTGAGGTGAGAGAGAGAGAGAGAGTGACTGGAGTGCTTCCAAAGGTTTACTGTGTGTGTGTGGTGTGTGTGTGTGTGTGTGTGTGTGTGTGTGTTGTGTGTGTGTGGTGTGTGTGGGTGTGCGTTTGCACGCGCACGCGCATTTCCGGTACACATGCGTGGTTGTTGCGAATGTGTTTTTGTGGTGTTATTGAGATCAGCGTCCCCGTGAACACACACACACACACACCACCACGCGCGCCGCGCGCGCGCGCGCGTGCGCACACGCACGCACACACACGCACACACAAACACATTACACAACCTCCTAACAACACACAGTAATGAAACCACAACACACAACACACTCACACAAACAACACACACAATTGTGTCCACCTAGACTAAGCGAACTCACACGCAAATCAGCAGCATCCTGACTCCCCCTCCCTTCCTCTTGCCCATCTCATCCCCCCCCCCCTCCCCTTACACCGATGAGTCTGCAATTCAGTTGATTTCCCTCTCTGTCGGTAGTTTCGGTTAGATTTATGACATGCGTTGTAGGTGTGGTGTGTGTGGGGGGGGGGGGGGGCGTGCGTTCAAGCAATATTTCGTTACATAATGTTTCTTCTGTTTAAATTCGTTATTTGTTTAGAGCAATATGGCCACGCGTGTGTTTGCGTGTGTGTGTGTGTGTGTGTGTGCCGTGTGTGTGAGTGTGTGTGTGCATTACCATTTATGGGTTTATACGTATTTTGTTACCTGATTGCTTTTATTTTCTTTGTTTAGAGACCATAAGGCATGTCTGTGGTGGAAGGTGGGGTGGGTGTGCGTGCGTGTATGTGGTGTGTGTGTGGGGTGTGACATGTGTGTGTGTGTGGTGTGTGTGTGTGTGGTGTGTGGTGTGTGTGTGTGTGTGTGAGTGTGTGTGTGTGTGTGTCTGCGTGTGTGTGTGTGTGTGTGTGTGGGTGTGTGTGTGTGTGTGAGTGTGTGTGTGTGAGTGCAGATTTGTTTTTGTTGGTGTGCGCTTTTGTGTTTGATTTTTTCAAGTTTTTGCGCATTATTATATTTTTATTATTATTTTTATTTATTATTATTTATTATTATTTTGATCATTATTATCAGTTTTTTAGCAGCGAACTATATCTCGTACAACACTATAAGTTTGCTCTTCTATCATACATGTCTTGTTAACTTGAAACAGTAGGGCGTCTTTCTACACTAAGACCATGATTACTCTGCTGAAAAGTAATTCCCCCCTCCCCACCCCCCAACCACACCCACCACCTCTCCCGCCCTGTCCACACGACTCTCATACGTGGCAACACAACTCGTTGCAAGCGGATGAAAGAAAGTGTTTCCTCAATCTCCTTTATCACTGCCCTTCCTCATCCCGCCTCCGCTCCTCTCCCCCACCATTTCACCCCCCCGACTCGCCCCCACCACAACCCCCCCACCACAAACTCCATACACATACCAACCTCTTTCTCACCCGAGTTCTCACAAAACAGTCTTCAGTCACACGCGGTCACGTTGTGTCGTGTACATTCTTCACATGGCCCTGGAGACGAACGTCACGTAATGTATGTCTTTCCCGGTTGAAGGATCGATTTTTTTTGGTTTGTTACATTGCTGTCATTTTGTTCTACTAACGGTTATGCTTTCCCCCGTTCGGTCTTAGGTACCACCTCCGTGGCAATGCACACCTCGCCGTTCATTCACATTCTTCGTACAAAGCCAAAGCACACCTGGCCGCTAGCCGCAGCCCCGGCGCGGCAATCGATAGGGCGGCAATCCGCGTTCAAGTTGTTCTTCAGGCATCCCACGTGAGGAGACACTGCAACCGCTGCCGATTGACTTCCGTGTGTCTGTGGAGCCTGTTCTGATCCATCATAAGCTGTAGTAGTCACTGCCTCAAACCCTTATGACGACAACTGTTAAGGTTTTGGTTGACACTTGCTTTACATTAGTGACGACTAGTTGTTGACTTGCTCAAACCCTTAGTGGTCGACTAGTTGTTTGTAAACTTGCTCTAACTTAGTGACGGACAGTTGTTGTTGACACTTGTAACCATTAGTCACGAAACAGTTATTGAACTGGCTTTCAAAACCTTTGTGGAAGACTATAGGTGTTGTACACTTGCTCAATAAGTAGTGAAGACACTAGTGTTGACACTTGTCAAACCTTAGTGACGACATTTTATTGGACAATTCTCAAAACCCTGATTGATGTCTCTAGTTCATTGATTGCTCACACTTAGTGACGACACTAGAGGTTGACACTTGCTCAAACCCTTAGTGTGACGACATAGTTGTTGAAAATAGATCATACATTAGTGGACGGACACTCTTGTGGTTGACACTTGTACAATTCAGTAGGGACGACACTAGTTGTTGAACTAGCTAAATACTTAGTGACGACACTAGTTTTTGACACTTTCTCAAACATTAGTGTCAGACTTTGTTGTTGACCTTGAATCTAACCTTTGTGGGGACTTCTAGTTGTTGGTCACTTGCCATTCTTAACCCTTAGTGACGACACTAGTTGATGACACTTGCTTATCCCATAGTTGAAACGACACTAGCTATTAAAACTTGCTTCAACCCTGAGTGACGACTCTTGTTGTTGAAACTTGTGCTCTAACCCTTAGTGGAAGAAATAGATGTGACCATTGCTCTAACCCATTATTGACGACACTAGGTTAATTGACACTTGCTCAAACCTTTGTGACGACATAGTTAGTTGACACTTGATCTCAAACCCTAGTGACGGACTACTAGTTGTTGACACGTGCTCAAACCCTTAGTGACGTCTCTTGTTGTTGAACACTTGCTCAAATCCTTTGTGACGACACTAGTCGTTGACTCTTGCTCAAACCCTTAGTGACGATCCTTGTTGTTTGTATCTGCTCATACCCTTTGTGACGTACAATAGTTGTTGACACTTGCTCAAACCTTAGTGACGACATAGTTGTTGAACACTTGCTACAAACCCTTAGTGTCGACACTAGTTGTTGACACTTGCTATACCCTAAGTGTCGACTATTGTTGTTGAACACTTGCTCTAATCCTTTAGTGACCGGACCACTAGTTATTTATCTTGCTAATAACCCTTTGTGTCGTCACTAGTTGGTTGACACTGGCTTGTCCTTATGGAAGCATAGTTAGTTGACAATTGATCACACCCGTAGTGTAGTCTATAGTTGTTGACCTTGATCAAAACTTTTAGTGAGTCCCCTTGTTGTTGAAACTTGCTCTCACCCTTTGTGGTCAGTCAACTAGTTGTTGACATTGCTCTAACAATTAGTGACGACACTAGTTGTTGACACTTGCTCAAACCTTAGTGACGAACTAGTTGTTGACACTTGCTCAAACCTTAGTGACGACACTAGCTTGTTGGCACTTGCTCAAACCATTTGTGACGTCACTAGTTGTTTAAACATGTTAAACCTTAGTGACGACACTAGTTGTTGACACTTCCTCAAAACCCTTAGTGAACGACACTAGTTGTTGACACTTGCTCAAACCCTTAGTGACGAACTAGTTGTTGATAACTTGCTCAAAACGCTTAGTGTACAGAACTTGTTGCTTTTGACACTTGCTCAAACCTTAGTGACGACACTAGTTGTGACTATTGTATCAAACTTAGTGACGACAGCTAGTTGGTTGGACACTTGCTCTAACCCTTAGTGACGACCACTAGTTGGTGAAACTTGCTCAAAATTAAACCAGTAGTGACGAACTAGTTGTGACCACTTGCTCAATCCCTTAGTGACGGACACTAGTTGTTGGAAACTTGCTCAAACCTTAGTGACGCACTAGTGTTGTACTTGCTCTATCTTAAGTGACGTACTAAATTGTTGGTGTCTCTGTCTCAAAACCTTTGTGGAAGACACTAGTTTGTTGACTATTGCTCAAACAACTTAAGTGTCTAACTAGGTGTTGTCTCGTGCTCTTTAATTTTTAGTGACGACAATAGTTATTGACACTTGCTTTCCCTTAGTGACGACACTAGTTGTTGACATTGCTTAAACCGTAGTGTACGTCATATAGTTCGTTGTACTCTTGCTCAACCTTATGTGTGTATATTGTTGGTGACTCGTGCTCAAAAAATTAGTGACGATACTAGTTGTTGACCCTTGTCTAATTACACTTAGGGACGACACTAGTTGGTGAACTTGCTCAAACTTAGTGACGACAATACGCCCCTCGATTGACACTTGCTCAAACCCTTAGTGACGACACTAGTTGTTGACACTTGCTCACTCCCTTAGGTGCTCTAGTTGTTGACAACTGCTCAAACCATTAGTGTACGTACACTAGTTGTTGACACTAGCTCAAACCTTAGTCACCGACATAGTGTGGTCTCGTGATCAAACCCTAGTGACCGGTACAATAGGTTTGAACCTAGCTCAAACCCTTTGTTGACGACACTAGTTATTGGACACTTTCTCAAACCCGTAGTGCACGTACAACTAGTTGTTGACACTTGCTCAAACTTAGTGTGGTTCTAGTTGTTGACACTTGCTCTAACCCTTAGTGACGTCACTAGTTTTGACTACTTGCTCTAACCCATAGTGACGTCATAGCTTTTTAACGCATGCCTCAACCCTTAGTGGGAAGACACTTGTGTTGCACTTGCTCTAACCCTTAGTGACGACAATTGTTGTTGAACACTTGCTCTAACCTTAGTGGACGTACACGAGTTAGTGACAATTGCTCATACCCTTAGTGAAGACTACTTGTTGTTGACACTTGCTCTAAACCTGAGTGTCGACACTTGTGTTGACACTTGCTCAAACCCTTAGTGACGGACTTAGTTGTTGACAACTGCTCACACATTAGTGACGACATCTAGTTGTTGACACTTGCTCAAACCCTTAGTGAACGACACTAGTTGTTGTCACTTGCTCACACCCTTAGTGACGTACTTGTTGTTTGACACTGGCTCAATCCCTTAGTGACGGACACTAGTTGTTGTCCACTAGCTCAATCACTTAGTCAACGACAATAGGTGTTGACTCTTGCTCAAACCCTTAGTGGACGAACTAGGTGTGACACGAGCTCAAACCCTTAGTGACGACTCTAGTTATTGTCTTTTCTCAAACCCTTTGTGACGACACTAGTTGTTGACCACTTGCCTCAAACCTCTTGTGAGGGACATCTAGTTGTTGAAACTTGCTTTAACCTTAGTGACGACACTAGTTGTTGACATTGCTCTAACCATTAGTGACGAGATAGCTATTACTCATGATCAACAATTAGTGACGACGCTAGTTGTTGACAATTGATCTAACGTAGTGACGACTCTAGTTGTTGGTCACTGGCGCTAACCCTTAATGACGACATAGTTATTGACACTTGCATCAACCCTAGTGACGGACCACTAGTTGTTGCTCTTGCTCAAACCCTTTAGTGTCGACATAGTTGTTGACACTTGCTCCAAACCCATAGTGACGACACTAGGTGTGACACTTGCTCAATACCACCTTAGTTGACGGACACTAGTTGTTGACTCTTGCTCAAAACCTTTGTGACGAACTAGTTGTTGACAATGCTCAATACCCTAGTGACACGACCCTTGTTGTTGACACTTGCCAAATCCCGTAGTGGACACTAGTTGTTGACACTTGTCAAACCCTTAGTGTCGACACTAGTTGTTGGACATTGCTCAAAAACTTAGTGACGACACTTGTTGTTTGACACTTGCTTACCTTCAGTGACGACCTGATTGTTCACTTGCTCTGCCCCCCCCCCCCCCAACCCTTAGTGACCGACACCTAGTTAGTGACCACTTGCTCAAAACCTTAGTGAACACTTGTTGTTTGCAATTGCTCAAACCCTTAGTGACGGACACTAGTTGTGACACTTGCTAATCCGTTAGTGACGACACTAGTTGTTGTACAATGCTCAAATCCTCAGTGACGACACTAGTTGTTGACACTTGCTCTAACCTTAGTGGACGACACTAGTTATGGAACTTGCTCATTGCCTAGTGTCCGGTCTACTAGTTGTTGACATTGCTCTAACCCTTAGTGACGAACTAGTTGTTGACTCTGCTCACACCCTTAGTGACGGATCACTAGTTGTTTGACACTTGCTCAACCCTTAGTGACGACATAGTTGTTGTAACTTGCTCAAACCCTTAAAGTCGACTACTAGTTGTTGACAATTGATCTCACCCTTGTGACGACACTAGTTGTTGATCACTTGTCAAATCCTTTGTGACGGACAATAGGTGTTGACACTTGCTCACACCATTAGTTACGGACACTAGTTGTTGACACTTGCTCTAACCTTTGTGACGAACTAGTTGTTATAACTTGCTCTAACCCTTAGTGAACGACACTAGTTGTTGACACTAGCTCAAACCTTAGTGTCGCACTTAGTTAGTGACTCTTTCTCAAAAACTTAGTGACGATCACTAGTTGTTGTAACTTGCTTATCCTTTGTGACGACTCTAGTTGTTGACACTTGCTCAATCCCATTGTGACGTCACTAGCTTTTAACACGTGCTCAACCCTTAGTGAAGAACATAGTTGGTTGACACTTTGCTCGAAACCTTAGTGAGACACTAGTTGTTGGACACTTGCTCTAACCTTATGTCGACACTATTTATTGACACTTGCTCAAACCCTTAGTGACGACACCCCACTAGTTTTTTTTTGTTGTACACTTGCTCAAACCCTTAGTGACGACAACTAGTTGGTTGAACTTGACTCAATCCCTTGTGAACGGGTTCACTAGTTGTTGACACTGCCTCAAAACCCGTAATGAGACACTAGTTGTTGACACTAGCTCAAACCCTAGTGACGACACTAGTTTTTGACACTTGCTCTACCCTTAGTGACGACATAGTTATTGTCCACTTGCTCAAACCCTTAGTGACGACACTAGTTGTTGGACACTTGCTCAAACCCTTTGTGACGTACTTGTTGTTGACCCACTTGCTCAAACCCTTAGTGACGTACACTTGTTGTTGACACTTGCTCAAACCCTAAGTGACGACTCTAGTTGTTGATCTTGCTTAAACCCGTTGTGACGACACTAGTTTGGACACTGGCTCAAATCATTAGTGGACGTCATAGTTGTGTAATTGATCTAAACCTTTGTGATACGACATAGTTGTTGAAACTTTGCTCACTCCCTTAGTGACGACAATTGTTGTTGATCACATTGCTCCAAACCCTTAGTGGTCGACACTAGTTGTTGACACATTGCTCCATTCCCTTAGTGACGACACTCAGCTTGTTGACATTGTTCATAAACATTAGTGACGACATATGTTGTTGACTCGAGCTCAAACAACTTAGTGACGACATAGTTTTTGTCAATTTCTTCAATAACTTTTGACCGTACTAGTTGCTTGACCTTGCTCTTCAACCCTTAGTGAGGCCTCTAGTTGTTGACCTTGCTCGAACCTTAATGACGACACTAGTTGTTGACATGCTCAAACTTAGTGAGACATTGTTGTTGGAACTTGCTCAAACCTCAGTGACGGGTCTTAGTTGTTGACCTTGATTAACCCCTTAGTGACGTCTCTAGTTATTGACATTGATCTAACCACGCTAGTGACGACACTAGTTGTTGACAAATTGCTCTAAAACCATAGTGACGTAATGCTATTAACACTTGCTCTCCCCTTAGTGACGTACTCTAGTTGTTGACATTGATCTAACTTAGTGACGTCTCTAGTTGTTGACAAATGCTCTAACCCTTAATGATGGACACTAGTATGATTGACATTTCAACCCTTAGTGACCGACGTAGTTGTTGCCACTGCTCAAAACCCTTAGTGAGACACTAGTTGTTGAATCTTGCTCAATCTTAGTGACGACTTAGTTGTTGACACTTGCTCAAACCCTTAGTGACGAACTAGTTGTTGACACTTGCTTAATACCTTTGTGGACGACACTAGTTGTTGAACTTGATCTAATACCTTAGTTGAACGACCCTTGTTGTTGACACTTGCTCCAAATCCTTAGTGACGTCACTAGTTGTTGACACTTGTCTCAAACACTAGTGCGAAATCTAGTTGTGTGAACTTGCTCACAACCCTTAGTGACGACACTGGTTGTTGACACTTGCTCTAACCCTTAGTGACGTACCATTGAGTTAGACACATGCTGATCCCTTAGTGACGACCTAGTTTTTGACACTTGCCTCATAAACCTTAGTGTCGACAGTAGTTGTTGTGACTTCTTGCTCCAAACCCTAGTACGACACTGTGGTTGACACTTGCTAAACCTTAGTGACGGAAACTAGTTGTGACACTTGCGCATTACCATCGTGACGACACTAGTTGTTGACACTTGCTCAAACCCTTAGTGACGAACACTAGGTTTTTGGACACTTGCTCAAATCCTTTGTGACGACACTAGTTGTTGACAATTGCTCTAACTAACCCTTAGTGTCGACACTAGTTGTGACACTTGCTCAAACCGTTGTTGGACGTCACTAGTTGTTGAAACTTGCGCTAACCTTAGTGACGACACTAGTTGTGACACTGCTCATACCCTTAGAGACGACACTAGTGGTTGACTCATTGCTCACACCCGTAGTGACGACCACTGTTGTTGACACTTGCTCTAACCCTTCAGTGACGGACACTAGTTGTTGACCACTTGCTCACACACTTTTGTTACGACAAAGTTGTTGACCTTGATCAAACCTTTGTGACGACACTAGTTGTGGGACACTAGCTCAAAACCCTTAGTGTTCGACACTAGTTGTTGACACTTGCTCAAAACCCTTTGTGAAGACACTAGTTGTTGACACTAGCTCAAACCCTTAGTGACGACTACTATTTTTGACATTTCTCAAACCCTTTGTGACGGCACTGTTGTTGACACTTGCTCTAACCCTTTGTGACGACACTAGTTGTTGTTACACTTGCTCTAAACCATTGTGACGACACTTAGCTATTAAACTTGCTCAACCGTTAGTGACGACACTAGTGTTGACACTTGACTCTAACCTTTAGTGAAGACACTAGTGTTGACACTTGCTCTAAACCCTTATGGACCGACCATATATTATTGCCACGTGCTCAACCCTTTTAGTGATCGACATAGTTGTTGACACTTGATCTAACCCTTTGTGTCGACACTAGTTGTTGACAACTTGATCAAACCCTTAGTGCGACTCTAGTTGTTGATACTTGATCAATAATAAAACCCTTTATGACGACACTAGTTGTTGACACTTGCTCAAACCCTTAGAGTGACGGGACACTAGTTGTTTCGACACTTGCTATAACCCTTAGTGTCGACACTAGTTTTATTGGACACTTGCTCTAAAACCTTTGTGACGACACTAGTTGTTGACACTTGCTCAAACCTTAGTGACGATCACTAGTTGTTGAATCTTGCTCAAACCCTTAGTGAAGAACACACTAGTTGTTGACACTTGCTCAAACCCTAAAGTGACGACACTAGTTGTGACACTTGCTCTAACCCTTAGTGACGACACTAGTGATTGACACTTGCTCAATTCATTAGTGACGACATAGTTGTTGACACTTGCTATATCCCTTTGTGGGACGACTTAGTTGTTGACACTTGCACTCACACCCCTTTTAGTGACAGACACAAGTTTTTGACACTTGCTAAATACCCTTAGTGACGCACAGTTGTTGCCAACTTGCTCACAAAACCCTTAGTGTCGAACACTAGTTGTTGACATTTAGTTCAAACCTTAGTGACAACATGTTGTTGACACTTGCTCAAAACCTTAGTGACGACACTAGTTCTTGACACTTGCTAAAACCCTTTGTTGACGACCTAGTTGTTGACAATTGCCTCAAACCCGTATGAAACGCATAGTTGTTGACACTTGCTAAACCCTTAGTGACGACACTAGTTGTTGACACTTGCTCAAACCTTAGTGAGACCATCTAGTTGTTGGACACTAGATCAAAACCCTTAGTGACGACATTGTTATTGACTCTTTCTCATACCCTTAGTGACGACACTAGTTGTTGACACTTGCTCAAACCCTTTGTGTGACTACTTGGTGTTGACACTTGCTCTTACTTAGTGACGACACTAGTTGTGGACACTTGCTCTATACCCATAGTGACGGACAATAGATATAACACTTGGTCAACCTTTAGTGTCGACACTAGTTGTTGACACTTGTTGCTCTAAACCTTAGTGACGACACTGGTTGTGAAACCTTGCTAAAACCATTAGTGACGACACTAGTTATTGACACTTGCGTCAAAACCTTAGTTTGACGACACTTGTTGTTGACACTTGATCAACCCTTAGTGACGACACTAGTTGTTGACTCTTGCTCAAACCCTTAGTAACGCACTAGTTGATGACACTTGCTCTAACCCTTAGTGACGACACTAGTTGTTGACACTTGCTCTTATCCCTCTATGTACGTAACTATTTATTGACACTTGCCATACCCTTAGTGACGACTCTAGTTGTTGACACTTGCTTTAAACCTTAGTGGACGTCATAGTTGTTGACACTTGCTCAAAACCCTTAGTTTGACACTAGTTGTTGACACTTTCTAAAACCCTTAGTGACGAATTAGTTGTTGTCCTTGCTCAAACACTTAGTACGACATAGTTGTTGTAAACTTGCTCAAACCCTTAGTGACGTCACTAGTTGTTGGCCACTTGCTTCAACGCTTTGTGACGACACGACACTAGTGTTGTCACTTGCTCAACCCTTAGTGACGACATAGAGTTGTTGACACTTGCTCAATTCCCTTTGTGACGACATAGTTTTGCAATTGCTAAATCCCTTAGTGACGACACTAGTTCAGGAACTTCGCTCAAACCTTAGTGACCGACACTTGTGTTGACACTTGCTCAACCCTTAGTGACGACACTAGTCGTTGACACTTGCCTCAAACCATTAGTGACGAACTAGTTGTTGACACTGGCTCAAAAACCCTTAGTGACGACACTAGTACGTTGACACTTGCTCAAACCTAGTGACGACATAGTTGTTGACCTCTTGCTCAAACCTTAGTGACGTCACTAGTTGTTGATCACTTCCTCAAAACCTAAGTGACGACATAGTTGTTGTCACTTGCTTTACCCTTAGGAAGACACTAGTTATTGGGGACACTTCTCAAACTTAGTGATGACAATAGTTGGTGTACATTGCTCTACCCTCTAGTGACGACACTAGTTGTTGACACTTGCTCACCACCCTTAGTGACGACACTAGTTGTTGACACTTGCTCTCAAACCTTTGTGACGTCATATTGTTGGACAATTGTCACTCCATTGTGAAGCCACTAGTTGTTGACACTTGCTGACACACCTTAGTGACGACACTAGTGTTGACACTTGCTCAAACCCTTAGTGACGTCATTGTGGTTGACACTTGCTTAACGTAGTGACGGACCACTAGTGCCGTTGACACTTGATCAAAACCTTTTGACGTACACTCGTTGGTGACACTTGCTCAAAACCATTAGTGACGACACTAGTTGTTGAATCTTGCTCAAAAAACATTAGTGGACGACACTAGTTGTTGACATTGCTCAAACCCTAGTGACATACACTAGTTGTTGACACTTGCTCAATACCCTTAGTGACGACAATAGTTTTGGACACGAGCTCAAACCACTTAGTGTCGACATAGTTTTTGAATTTCTCAACCCTTAGTGCGTCACTAGTGTTGACAACTTGTCTCTAAACATTAGTGTGGACACTAGTTGTTGGACACTTGCTCAAACCACTTAGTGAGGACAATAGTTTGTTGAAACTATGCTATTACCCATTAGTGGTACGACACTAGCTATTAAACTTGAATCAACCCTTAGTGACGGACACTAGCTGTTGACCAATTGCTCTACCCGTAGTCGACGCACTAGTTGGTGACCAACTTGCTCTAAACCCTTTTTGAGACACTAGTTATTGACACTTAGCTAAAACACTTAGTGACGACACTAGTTGTTGACACTTGAACTTCAAAACCTTAGTGATGACACTAGTTTTTGACACTTGCTCAAACCTTAGTGACGACACTAGTTGTGGAACTTGCTCAAAAACTTAGTAGACGTCACTTGTTGTGGTCACTTGCTCAAACCAATAGTGACGATCAATAGTTGTTGTCTCTTGATCAAACCATAGTGACGAACCTAGTGGTTGACACTTGCCTCAAAACCCTTAGTGACGACACTAGTTGTTGTCACGTGCTCAAACCCTTATGACGACACTAGTTGTTGACACTGTGATCAAACCCTTAGTGACTACACTTGTTCGTTTGAAAACTTGCTCTAACCCTTATTGTGACGACACTTAGTTGTTGACACTTGCTCTAACCTTAGTTGACGAACTAGTGTTGACACTTGCTCTCCAACCTTTGTGACGGACACGAGTTATTGACACTTTGCTCAAAAACCTTAGTGACGACATAGTGTTGACTCTGGCTCAAAACCCTTAGTGTCCGACTCTAGTTGTTGGTCACTTGCTCTAACCATTAGTGACGACACTAGTTGTTGCACTTGCCTCATAAACCCTCTGTGACGACATTGTTGTTGACACTTGACTCTAACCGGTTGTGACGGACAATAGTTGTTGGTCACTTGATCTTACAATCAGTGACGACATTTGTTGTTGACACTGGCGCTAACCTTAGTGACGACTCTAGTTATTGTCTCTTGCCCAAATCATTAGTTGACGACACTAGTTGTTGGTCTCTTGCTAAACCCTTAGTGACGAACACTAGTTGTTGACACTTGCTCAAACCCTAGTGACGACACTAGTTGTTGAACTTGCCTAAATACCTTAGTGACGACACTAGTTGTTGAAATTGCCTCAAAACCCTTTGTGACGACACTAGTGGGTGTCACTTGCTCATACACCCTTAGTGGCGTCACTAGTTGTTGACAATTGCTCATCCAATTTGTGTGACAATTGTTGGTGACTCTTGCTCCCACATTAGTTACGACACTGTTGTTGACTCTTATCATAACCGTAGTGACGGAACTAGTTGTTGCAATATGATCAAACCCTTAGTTGACGACACTAGTGTTGTTGACACTTGCTCAAACCCTTTGTGACGACACTAGTTGGTGATCTAGTCAAACCTTTTGTGACGGACACTAGTTTTTGACCACTTTCTCAAACCTTAGGGACGACACTAGTTGTTGACACTTGCTCTATCCCGTAGTGACTACACTAGTCTGTTGACCACTTGCTCTAACCAATAGGGACGACATAGCTATTAACACTTGCTCATCCTTTGTGACGACAATTGTTGTTGTCACTTGCTCTAACCCTTAGTGACGACAATAGGTTGTTGACATTGCTCTAACCATTTAATGACGAACTAATTTTTGACACTTTCTCAAACCATTAGTGTCGAAAATAGTTGTTGACCAACTTGACTCAATCCCTTAGTGGACGGACACTAGTTGTTGACACTTGCTCAAACCTTTGTGAACGACATAGATGTTGACACTGGCTCTCAAACCTTAATGACGGACACTAGTTGTTGACTCTTGATTAACCTTAGTGACGACAACTAGTCTGTGACATTGCTCTAACTTAGTGAACGACTCTAGTTATTGAAACTTGCTCAATCCCTTTGTGACGACATAGTTGTTGACAATTGCTCAAAACCTTTATTGACGTCACTAGTTGTTGACAATATGCATCAAAACCTTAGTGACGACACTAGTTGTTGCCACTTGCTCAAAACTATGTGACGACATCTAGTTGTGGACACTTGCTTATCCCTTAGTGACGACAATAGTTATTGACACTTGATCAATATCATTAGTGACGACCACTACGGTGTTGTCTACTTGCTCTATACCTTAGTGTCGATAACTAGTTGTTGACACTTTGCTCAACACCTTAGTGACGTCAATAGTTGGTGACACTTGCTTCAAACCTTAGTGTCGAACACTAGTGTTGACATTGCTCAAACCTTTGTGTCGACACTAGTTGTTGACATTTGTTTCAAACCTTAGTGTCGGAACACTAGTTGTTGACACGAGATCAAACCCTTAGTGACGACACTAGGTTTTGACACTTTCTCAATAACCCCGTAGTGCCGACATAGTTGTTGAAACTTGCTCAAACCCTTAGTGTGGACACTAGATGTTCACACTTGCTCTAACCCTTAGTGAACGACACTAGTTGTTGACACTTGCTCTACATAGTGACGACACTAGCTATTAAACACGTGTAATACCCTTTGTGGACGACACTAGTTGTTGACACTTGCTCTATCCCTTTGTGACGACAAATAGTTGTAGTCCCTTGACTCTAACCTTATAGACGACATAGTTATTGACACTTGTCAAACCCTTAGTTACGACACTAGTGTTGACACTTGCCAAACCCTGAGTGGACGGACACTAGTTGTTGACACCTTGCTCAAAACCTAGTGATACGAAACTAGTTGTTGGACAACGTGCTCACAACCTTAGTTGACGTCACTAGTGAGTTGACACTTGCTCAAACTCCTTAGTGACGACATAGTTGTTGGACCACTTGCTCAATCCCTTAGTGACGACCCTAGTTGATTGACACTTGCTCAATAACCTTTGTGACGACACTTGTTGTTGGACACTTGCTCAAAACCTTAGGGACGAAATAGTTTGTTGGACACATGCTCAAACTTATGTGACGACATTGTTGTTGACACTTGCTCTAACCTTAGTGCGACACTAGTTTTACACTTGCTCTAACCCTCTTAGTGTCGAATAGTTATGACACTTGCTAAACCCTTAGTGACGACACTAGGTTGTTGCTTTGCTGAAACCTTAGTGCGACACTAGTTGTTGACAGTTGCTCAAAACCTTAGTGACGTCACTAGTTGTTGGACACTTGCTCAAACCTCAGTGACGACACTAGTTGTGGACACTTGACTCAAACCTAGTGACGACTAGAGTTATTGACACTGGCTCTCTAAATCATTTGTGACGACACTATGTTGGTGACACTTGCTTAACCCTTAGTGACGACAATTGTTGTTGACACTTGCTCTTCCCTAGTGACGTCACTAGTTGTTGTCACTTGCTCAAACCTTTGTGACGACCTAGTTGTGACACTTGCTCAAACCCTTAGAGACGACAACTAGTGGTTGGACAACTTGCTCACACCCTTAGTGGACGACACTTGTTGTTGGACACTTGCACTACAATTAGTGTAGACACTAGTTTTTGACACTTGCTTCACCCTGTTGTTACGACTCTAGTTGTTGGACACTTGCTCAAACCTTAGTGACGACACTAGTTGTTGACACTAGCTCAAAACCCTTAGTGACGACACTAGTTGGTGACACTTGCTCATAACCCTTAGGCCGACAATATTTGTTGTCACTAGCTCAAACCTTAGTGACGACCTACTTGTTATGACACTTTCTCAAATACCTTAGTGACGACACTAGTTGTTGACACTTGCTCTAACCATTTGTGACGACACTAGTTGTTGACAACTGCTCTAACCCTTGTGACGTCACTAGATATTTACACTTGCTCAACCCTTAGTGACGAACCACTAGTTGTTACACTTTGCTCTAACCCTTAGTTGTCGACACTACGTTGTTGAACTTGCTCTAAACCCTTAATGACGTCACTAATTATTGACACTTGCTCAAACCTTAGTGACGACACTATTTGTTGACACTTGCTCAAACCTTAGTGACGACACTTGTTTGTTGACTACTTGCTCAAAACTAGTGACGACTACTTGTTGTTGACACATGCTCAAACCCTTTATGACGACACTAGTGTTGACATTGCCTCAAATCCTTAGGGAAGACACTTGTTGTTGCCACTTGCTCCTAACCCTAAGAGACGACACTTGTTATTGACACTTGCTCAAACCCTTAGTGACGTACTAGTTGATGACACTTGCTCAAACCCTTAGTTGGACGTCACTAGTTGTTGTCACTTGCTTCAAAACCCTTAGAGTGACGGACACTAGTTGATTGACACTTGCTCAAACCTAAGTGGACGTACACTAGTTGTTGACACGTGATCTAAACCCTTAGTGACGACACTAGTTATTGACATTGCTCTTATCAATTAGTTGACGACAATATTGTTGTCACTTGCTCTAACCCTTAGTGACGCACTAGTTGTTGACACTAGCTCAAACCCTTAGTGACGACACTTAGGTATTGACACTTTCTCAAACCATAAGTGTCGGACAATAAGTTGTTGGACACTTGCTCAAAACCTTAGTGTGGTACTACTAGTTGGTTGTCTACTTGCTCTTAACCTTTGTGTGACACTAGTTGTGAACTTGCTCTAAACCCATAGTGACGACAACTAGCTATTAAACTCTTGCTCAAACCCTTAGTGGCGGACACTAGTTGTTGACACTTCCTCAAACCCTAAGTGTGACACTAGTTGTTGACACTTGCTCTAATCCCATTAGTGACGACCACTAGTTATTGGACACTTGCTCAAAACCTATATGAAGGACACTAGTTGTTGACATTGCACTAAACCTTTAGTGCGACACTATGTTGACACTTGCTCTCACCCTTAGTGACGACCAAATAGTTGTAGGACACTGGCTCAACCCTTTAGTGACGACCACTAGTTGTTGTCACTTGCTAACTAACCTTTGTGGAGCCACTAGTTGTTGGACACTTGCTGACACCTTAGTGACGACAATAGTGGTGACACTTGCTCAAACCTTATTGAACGACACTTGTTGTTGGACACTTGCTAACCCTTAGTGATCGATCTAGTCGTTGTCTCTTTGCTCAAACTTAGTGACGGACACTCGTTGTTGAACTTGTTCAAACCCTAGTGACGACACTAGTTGTTGGACAATTTGCTCTAACCCCCTTAGTGACGACACTAGTTGTGACATTTGCTCAAACCCTTAGTGCAACACGAGTTGTTGACACTTGCTCAAACATTAGTGACGACATAGTTGTTGACCACGAGCTCAAAACCCTTAGTGGACACCTAGTTATGACACTTTTCTCAATCCTTAGTGACGACCAATAGTTGTTGACAATTGCTCAAACTGAGTGAGGACACTTGTTGTTGACACTTGCTGTAACCCTTAGTGAGGTCACTAGTTGTTTGACACTTGCTCTAACCCATTGTGACGACACTAGTATTTAAACTTGCTCAACCTTAGTGAGACATAGTTGTTGACACTTGCTATTTCCTTAGTGGACGAATAGTTGTTGTCACTTGACTCTAACCCTTAATGCGACCACTAGTTATTGTCACATTGCCTAACCCTTAGTGCGACACTAGTTGTTGACACTTGCTCAAACCTTGTGACGACACTAGTTGTTGACACTTGCTCAAACCATTAGTGACGACACTAGTTGTTGACACTTGCTCAAAACCCTTTGTGACGACACTAGTTGTTGTCACTTGCTCAATCCCTTAGGGACGACACTAGTGTTTGGACACTTGCTTCAAAACATTTGTGACGACCTAGTGTTGACACTTGCTCAATACCCTTAGTGGACGACTCTAGTTGCTGACACTTGCTCAAAACCTAGTGACGAAATAGTTGTTGAAATGCTCAAACCCTAGTGACGAACTAGTTGTTGACACTTGCTTCAAACCCTTAGTGACGACATTGTTGGTGACAAGTGACGTAACCCTTAGTGGACGACACTTGATGATGAACTTGCTCTTTAACCCTATTAGTGACGACACTCAGTTATTGTCACTTGATCAATCCCTTAGTGACGAAATAGTTGTTGACACTTTGGGACCTCAAACCCTTAGTGAAGACACTTAGTTGTTGACACTTGCTCAAACCTTAGTGACGACACTAGTTGTTTGACACGTTGCTCTTCCCTCCAGTGACGACACTAGTTGTTGACACTTGCTCTATCCGTTAGTGACGACACTAGTTGTTACACTTGATCAAAACCCTCAGTGGACGACACTTGTTGTTGAACTTGATCTAACCCTTAGTGACGACATTTGTTATTGACACTTGTCAAATCCTTAGTGACGACCACTAGTTGTTGACACTTGCTCTAACCTTAGTGACGGACACTAGTTGTTGACACTTGCTCACAACCTTAGTGACGACTCTAGTTGTTGACACTTGCTCTATACCCATTTGTGAACGACAATAGTTGTTGCACGGCTAAAACACTTAGAGGACACTAGTTGTTGACACTTGCTCAACCCTTAGTGGACGAAATAGATGTTGGCACTTGCTAAACCCTTAGTGACGAACTAGTTGTTGACACGTGCTCACACAATTAGTTACGACAATAGTTGTTGTCACTTGCTCAAAACCTTAGTGTCCGTCACTTGGTTGTTGACACTAGCTCAAACCCTTAGTGACGCTATAGTTGTTGACACTTGCTCAAAACCGTAGTGAAGACATAGTTGTTGACACTAAGCTCAAACCCATAGTGACGACACTAGTTATTGGACACTTTCTCAAACCTTAGTGACGACAATAGTTGTTGACACTTGCTTAACCCTTAGTGACGGACACTAAGTTGTTGACACTTGTCTAACATAGTGACGACACTAGCTATTAAACACTTGCTAACCCTTAGTGTACGACACTATGTTGTGGGACATTGCTCTAACCCTTAGTGACGACACTAGTTGTTGACACTTGCTCTAACCCTTAATACGACACTAATTATTGAACACTTGCTCATAACCTTGTGAAGACACTAGTTGTTGACATCTTGCTCAAAACCATGAGTGACGGACATCTTGTTGTTGACACTTGTCAACCTTAGTGACGACACTAGATGTTGACACTGCTCAAACCTTAATGACGACATAGTTGTTGGACAATTGCTGCAATCATTAGTGACGACCTAGTTGTTGATCACTTGCTCTAACCTTAGTGACGACACTAGTTATTGACACTTGCTCAAACCTTAGTGACGACACTAGTTGTTGACACTTGCCTTCATACCCTTAGTGACGCACTAGTTGTTGTCACTTGTCAAACCCTTAGTGACGGGACACTAGTTGTTGTCACGGTGCTCAAACCTTAGTGACGACCACTAGTTTGTTGACACTTGCTCTAAATCCTTAGTGACGACACTAGTTATTGACACTTGCTCTAGAATTTGTGACGACACTAGTTGTTGACTATTGCTCTATACCCTTAGTGACGACATAGTTTGATTGACACTTGCTTCAACCTTAGTGTCGAACTAAGTGTGACACTTGCTCAAACCGTAGTGACGACACTAGTTGTTGACAATGCTCATACCCTTTAGTGACGTCTCTAGTTGTTGTAATTGTTTCAAACCCTTAAGTGACGACACTAGTGTTGACCACGAGCTCAAACCCTTTGTGACGACACTAGTTATTGACACTTTCTCAAACCCTTAGTGCCGAAACTAGGTGTTGACACTTGCTCAAACCCGTAGTGTGGGACACTAGTTGTTCCACACGTGCTCTTAACCTTAGTGAAGATCACTAGTTGTTGGACACTTGCTATACCCATAGTGCGACACTAGCTATTAACACTTGCTTCAAACCTTAAGTGACGACACTAGTTGTTGACACTTTGCTATATCCCTTAGTGGTCGACACTAGTTGTTGACACTTGCTTAACTTAATGACGACATGTTATTGACCACTTGCTCAAACCCTTTGTTACGAACTAGTGATTGGTCACTTGCTCAAACCCTTAGTGTCGACACTAGTTGTTGACACTGGCTCAAAAAACCCTTAGTGACGACATAGTTGTTGACACTTGCTCAACCCTTAGTGGACGACACTAGTTGTTGACACATTGCTCAAACCCTTAGTGTCGACACTAGTTGTTGACACTTGCTCAAACCCTTAGTGTCGACCCTGTTGTGACACTTGCGCAAAACCTTAGTGACGACATAGTTGTTGGACTCTGCTCAAACCCTTAATGACGACAATAGTTGTTGACACTTGCTCAAACCCTTTAGTGACGACACTAGTTGTTGACCTTTGCACTCTAACCCTTAGTGACGTAACATAGATGTTGTCACTTGCATCTAAACCTTTGTGTCGATCTAGTTATTGACACTTGCTCAAACCTTAGTGACGGACTTGTTGTTGAACTTGCTCAAACTTAGTGGACGACACTAGTTGTTGATCAGTTGCTCAAACCCATAGTGACCGTCAATAGTTGTGAACTTGCTTTCAAACCTCAGTGTCGGTCATTAGTTGTTTGTCACTTGCTCTAACCCTTAGTGACGACACTAGTTATTGGACATTGCTCAATTCCTTAGTACGATACACTAGGGAGAGTGCACTTGCTTAAACTTAGTGACGCCACTAGTTGTTGACATCTGCTCAAACCCTTAGTGGACGACATAGTTGTTGACACTTGATCAATCCCTTTAGTGACGACACTAGTGTTGACACTGCTCCAAACTTAGAGACGACGACACTAGTTGTTGACACTTGATCACACCCTTAGTGACGACACTAGTTGTTGACACTTGCACAAACCCTTAGTGTCGTCACTAGTTGTTGACACTTGCTCACACCATTAGTTTACGAACTAGTTGTGACTAATTGCTCAAAACCTTAGTGACGGACACATAGTTGTGACTACTAGCTCAAACCCATTGTGTAGTCAATAGTTGTTGACACTGCTCAAACCTTAGTTAGTGTCGTCACTAGTTGTTGACACTAGCTCATAACCTTAGTGTCGACTACCTTGTTATTGAACTTTCTCAATCCCTTAGTGACGAAAATAGTTGTTGACACTTGCTACTAATCCTTAGTGAAGACATAGTTGTTGACACTTGCTCTTAACCCATTGTGACGACTCTAGCTATTAAACTTTGATCATCCCTTAGTGACGACACTAGTTGGTTGACACTTGCTCTAACCCTTTGTGACGAACTAGTTGTTTGACACTTGCTTATCAATTTTTGACGACACTAATTATGACACTTGCTCAATCACTTGTGACGACACTAGTTGTTGAAACTTGCTCAAACCCTTAGTGACGACCCCCCCACCCCCAATCACCCACCACCCCCCAACCCCCCCACCACACTCTACCTAGGTTTGTTGACATCTTGCTCAATCCTAGTGACGGACACTAGTTGTTGACACTTGCTCAAACCCGTAATGACGAATAGTTGTGACATTGCTCAATCCATTAGTGACGACACTAGTTGTTACACTGCTCCATAACCCTTTGTGAAGGACCTAGTTATGACACTTGCTCACAACCCTTTAGTGACGACATAGTTGTTGACACTTGCTCAAACTTAGTGACGACACCTAGGTGTTGACACTTGTCAAACCTTAGTGACGACACTAGTTGTTGGACACTTGCTCAAACCATTGTGGACGACAATAGTTGTTGAAACTTGCTCTAACATTAGTGACGACACTAGTTATTGCACTTGCTCAAATCATTTGTGACGACACTAGTGTTGACACTTGCTCTAACCTTAGTGACGACATAGTTGTTGGACACTAGCTCAAACCCTTAGTGACGACATTAGTTATTGACACTTTCTAAACCCTAAGTTGTCGACACTAGTTGTTGAACTTGCTCAAACCTTAGGAGGACACCTTGTTGTTGGACACTTGCTCTAACCTTAGTGACGACACTAGTTGTTGCACTTGCTCTAATCCAATAGTCACGTCACTTGCTATTAATCACTTGTCAACCCTTAGTGAGAAAGAGTTGTTGACACTTGCTCTAACCCTTAGTGTCGACAATGGTTGTTTGAAACTTGCTGACAAATTCCCTTAGTGACGACACTAGTTATTTGACATCTTGCTCAAACCGTGAGTGACGGACACTATTATTGACACTTTCTCAACCTTAGGTGACGCAAACTAGGTGTTGACCTTGCTCTAAACATAGTGAACGAATGTTGTTGACACTTGCTCTAAACCCAGAGTGTCGACTAGCTATTAACACTTGTCAACCTTAGTGACGACAATAGTCGTTGAAACTTGCTCTTAAAACCTTAGTGACGAATAGTTGTTGACACTTGCTCTAACATTATTGACGACACTATTTTTTGACACATGCTTTCAAACCCTTTGTGACGACACTAGGTTGTTGACCTGCTCAAACCCTGAGTGACGACACTAGTTGTTGAACATTTGCTCAAAAAACCCTTAAGTGACGACACTTGTGGTTGTACACTTCTCAAACCCTTAAGACGACATATTTGTTGACACTTGTCAAAACCCTTAGTGAAGACACTTTGTTGTTGACATTGCCTCTAACCCTTAGTGACGACACTAGTTATTGAACACTTGCTCAAACCCTTAGTGACGACACTAGTTGTTGAAACTTGCTAAAACCTTAGTGACGACATAGTTGTTGACATCTAGATTAAACCCTTAGTGACGACACTAGTGTTGACACTTGTCAAACCCTAAGTGACGACATTAGTTGATGTCATTGCTCTAACCCTTAGTGACGACACTAGTTATTGACACTTGCTCAAATCATTTAGTGACGACTTAGTTGGTTGACACTTGTCGAAACCTTAGTGTCCTCCGGACATTGTTAGTGGTCAATTGCTCACACCATTAGTGATCGATTAACTTGTTGTTGACACTTGTCATACCCTTTAGGTGGTCGAACTAGTTGTTGATCACTTTGCTACATCCTCTCAAACCCTTAGTGTCGAACTCTAGTTGTTGACAATTGCTAAACCCTTTGGTGAACGTCATAGTTGGTGACTCTTGCTCTAACACCTTCGTGGACGACACTGTTCCTTGACTCTTGCTCACAACCTTAGTGACGACAACTAGGTTGTTGACACTTGTCTCAAATCCTTAGTGGACGACACTAGTTGGCTGTTGGACATAGCTCATACCTTTTGTGACGCACTAGTTGGTGACACTTGCTTCAAACCCTTAGTGACGACACTAGTTGTTGACATAGCTCAACCATTAGTGACGACACTTGTTATTGACACTTTCTCAATCACTTAGTGACGTCACTAGTTGTTGACACTTGCTCAAACCCTTAGTGAGGTCACTTTGTTGTGACACTTGATCTAACCTTAGTGTACGACACTAGTTGTTGACACTTGCTCTAACCCTTAGTGCCGACACTAGATATTAAACTTGCTCAACCTTTGTGACGACAAGTTGTTGACACTTGCTCTAACTTAGTGTAGGGACAACTGGGTTGTTGACACTTGCTCTAACCACTTAGTGACGAATTAGTTATTGACATTGCTCAAAACCTTAGTGACGAACTAGTTGTTTGAACTTGCTCAAACCCTTAGTGTCGTCACTAGTTTGTTGACACATGCTCAAAACCCTTATTGGACGCAATTGTTGTTGACACTTGCTCTAACCCTTAGTGACGACACCTAGTTGTTGACACTGCCTCTAACCCTTAATGACGACATAGTTTATTTGGACACGTGCTCAAAACCTAAGTGTCGACAGAGAGGTGTTGACACTGTGACTTAAAACCTTAGTGACGGACACTAGTTGTTGACCACTTGCTCAACCCTTAGTTACGACATTAGTTGTTGACTCTTGTCAAAACCTTAGTGACGAACTAGGTGTTGAACTTGCTCTAACCTTAGTGTCGATCTCTAGTTGTTGTCACTTGACCTCATACCCTTTGGTGACCGACACGAGTTGTTGGACACTTGCTCAATCGATTAGTGGGACGGACAATAAGTTGTTGACACTTGCTCAAAACCTTAGTGACGACACTAGTTGTTGTACCACTTGCTCAAACCCTTAGTGACGACAATAGTTCTTGGACACTTGCTCAAACATTAGTGACGGACAATAGTTGTTGAACTTGCTCAAACACCTTAGTGTCGTCACTAGTTGTTGACACTGCTCAAACCCTTAGTGACGAATAGTCGTTTGACTATGGCCAATCCCTTTGTGACGACACTGTTGTTGACACCTTGCTCAAACCCTTAGTGGACGTCTCTAGTCGTTGACACTGCTCAAACCCTTTGTGACGACAATTAGTTGTGACACTTGATCAAACACTTTGTGACGACACTAGTTGGTGACACTTCTCAATCCCTAAGTGAACGACACTAGTGTTGACATACTTGCTCTAACCCTTAGTGACGACATAGTTATTGACACTTGCTCAATCCCTTTGTGATGACAATAGTTGTTGACACTTGATCTAAAACCTTAGTGACGTCACTAGTTGTGGACACTTGAAGCACACCTTAGTGACGACAATAGGTGTTGACACTTGCTCAAACCCTTAGTGGACGACACTAGTTGTTACAAATGCTCACACACTTAGTGACGCCATAGTTGTTGACAACTTGATGAACCTTTGTGACAGACATAGATGTTTGGAACTGCTCAAACCTTAGTGGACGACACTACGTTGTTGACACTTGCTCTTTAACTCTTAGTGACGACACTAGTTGTGACATTGCTCTTTCCCTTTGTGACGGACACTAGTTGTTGACAATTGCTCAAACCTTTAGTGACGACACTTGTTGTTTGACACTTGCTCAACCCTTAGTGACGCATAGTTGTTGACAATTGTCTCAAAACCTTTGTGAAACACTAGTTGTTGACACTTGCTCAAACCATTAGTGACGACACTAGTTAGATGACCACTAGTCAAACCCTTAGTGACGACACTAGTTGTTGACACTTGCTCTATCCACTTTGTGACGACACTCGTTTTTGACACTTGCTCAAACACATTGTGAGGTCACTAGTTGTTGTACTTGCTCAAACCTTAGTGACGACAATAGTTGTTGACACTTGCTCTAACCCATAGTGACGACAAAAGTTATTGACACTTGCTCAACCCTTTGTGACGACATAGTTGTTGACAC
>CM031625.1:49890989-49925989 GCA_018398815.1 Conus ventricosus
GATCAGATGCTGTTGCTGTTGTTGATGTTGTCGCAGGCGTTGTTGTTGTTGTTATTGTTGTTGTTGCTGTTGTTGTTGTTGGGATTGTTGTTGAGCAGCAAAGAAGTTACTTATGAAACAGACTCATAAACTAAATAGTTCAAAAAAGCATAAGCATACTGAACTAGCAGAGAGAGAGAGAGAGAGAAAGAGAGAGAGAGGAGAGAGAGAGAGAGAGAGAGAGAGAAGAGAGAGAAAAGAGAAGAGAAGAGAAGAGAGCGAGAGAGAGAGGGGAGAGAGAGAGAGAGAGAGAGAGAGAGAGAGAGAGAGAGAGAGAGAGAAGAGAGAGAGAGAGAGAGACTGACATTGACACTAACAGTGACAGTTTTTTTTTGCCAACAGCAAATAAGCCCTGTTACAATTACTGCATTAATAGATTGGGTAAAGTACATGCTATTGGAAGAAATAGATTTCGAACAATCTAACAAGAAATTAAAAAATCTACAGTGGGCTACGTGCATCAACAGGAACACACACACACACACACACACACACACACACACACACACACACACACTCACACCCCGCACACACACACACCACACACACACACACACACACACACACACAAAACACACACACTGGAAATTCAAAATCTACAGTGGCCTACGCGCATCAACAGGAACACACACACACACACACACACACACACACACACACACACACATGACCATATTTTAAATAACGCAAGAAAAAGTCTGAATTTCCTTAAAATTGTCTGTAAACAATCTTGGGGGCAAGACACTAAAAGTTTAACTCTTTTAGCAACTGCCATTGTACGCTCAAGACTTACATATGCTTAGGAAGTATTTTTTAATGCACCTAAACATCTTTTAAATAAACTTCAGAGCACTGATTGCAAAGCCTTCAAAATTGCCTTTAGGGGTTCCCACACATACGTCAAACTTTGGGACATACAACGAAGTGGGAGTTCTACCTCTATCTGAAATTAGAAAAAAAAAAAAAAATTAGGAATAGAGTTTGTTTAGAACTTTACCGCCAATGACATTGACAAACAAAGCACATGACAAGACACGATGCATTCAACCACTTGGGTCTTCTTTAGGGCGAAAAAATAAATCACATTTAACATGTGGGACAGTACGAACAAAGAACGAAAAAAGAAGAAAGAAAAATGACTTATATCCGTAGAAAGGCTTCTACTTTAAAATTCATCTTAAAAAGTTTCTCACAAAAGAATTTTTGCTCAGAAGAGGTATGTTTAGATTCGGAAAAGGATTTTGGAAAACGTGCACAATATATACAATCCACAAAATCTATTTATTCATTTTCCTCAGATCTTCTAAAAGATACAAAAATAGATAAAAATAATATCGCCGGAAAACCTACGTTTTGACCCATTCCAAATGGGTACAATCAAAAGTTTCCTTTGACATTGACTACAATAATTTAACAAAAAAGGATTCTCCCAACATTTTGAGAAATTTTGTCTACACCCACTTAGAAAATAAGTACAACCCATCACTTAAAAATATTCACAGATGGCTCAGTATTGGATGATAATAGCACGGGAGCAGCTTTCATAATTCCTAGCTTAAAAATAGAACGTTATTTCATCTTGGTAAAAATCTGTCTATATATTGCGCAGAGTTACTTGCTATACTCAAATCTTTGGATTTCATTTTGAATTCCCCCATAAATAACAGTCAAATCGTAATATGCGCTGATTCAAAAGCGGCATTGAATGGTATTAAGTCTTCTAATTCAATGTACGATTAGACATGATAACTGAAATTAATCATATAGTACACCTTCTTTCCCAAAAAGGCATTTATTACTTTTTGTTGGGTGCCTTCTCATTGTGGTTATATCGGCAAATGAACAAGTAGACAAAGTTGCAAAAAAGGCAGCTCAAAACCTTAGCGGCACAGTAACAATAAATGTTCGCTTAGATCTGGCAGAATGTTTCTCTATCATAAATAAAACATCTCATGATAATGCAACAAAAACACTGAGGAACTCGGACATATATTATTATAACAATTGCATCAAATGTAATGACAAAAACAATGGATAACATCATACAAAAGATTATTTCCTCATCCAGGGAGATTGAAAGTCTAATCCATAGGCTTCGTTTAAACTCGTTTAAAACAAAATATTGCAAAGATATTTAAATGTATGTGGGGATTCTATAAGTGTCAATCATTTACTGATTCATTGTCCCCAAACAAAAGAGCTGTTTAATAAATCAGGTATTGAGGGTTTTGTTGATGGATCGACTCCTTTATCACTATCTACAATTTTGCTACTCTTGAATCTATTTTTTAAATGTTTATTAGGCTGTTCACTTAATATTTATCTTTAGCATTTGTGATTGTTACAGTTAAAATTTTAGTTTACGTTAAACGTTCTGATGAATAGGTTGGGGTGGAGGGTTATGATTACATGTCTTACGTACAACTTTAAAACTTACACTCCCTAAAAAAATGCATCTCTTTCATTCTTTACATCAAGCTCACTCTACACGAAGAAAAAGAAACACCCGTAGGTGCTGGGAGGACCCAGAGAAGCACTGTCTTCACCTGCCTTAGAGCAGTCCTGTACCACCCTTGGAGGCCCGCGCTGTGTTGACGATGGGTACAGGCACGCGCAGGACACTCCATTAAGATATCAAGGGACATAACTGCTCCTGAACAGAGGTAAATTAGACTACAGGATGCAGCTCATAACAGCCTTAAAGTAGCATACCCATGGGTGTACCAGCCCGTATTTCATGACTGCAGAGCCCACCGGCGAAAAACACCACCCTCCAGCTGCCGAGCACACCCCACAGACCCAACCACCCCTGCCCACGGACAGATGAAGACAGTGCCACTCCAGACACAGCCAAGCTTTCGCCATACGGTCTTATGTGCCCTCAAAAGAGAATCCAAAGTTGTAGTCTTTCCCACTGTCAACAGGACTTTCCCTGTGGTCAGTGGGTCTTTCCTCACCGTCACTGGACCTTTCTCCAGGGTCAGCCTAGTTAATATTGTCTGAATCACTTCTAGTGGAAGGACGTTAAACTGAAGAACAACAACACACACAAACACACACACACACACACACACACACACACACGCACACATACACACACACACACACACACACACACACACACATACACACACACACACACACACATTGACAGACACAACGGACTTGTGAACGTACGCGCACACACTGAATAGTAAAAAGCTACATGCACACACACACACACACACACACACACACACACACACACACACACACACACACACACACACACATTCAAGATGGCGGACATAGGCAAAGTCTAAACATAGGTCCTGCTGAAATTTGATGAATCTACGTGAAACATGACAAGAACTGCCAGGTCCAGAAGTCAGGGAGGACGCCAAAACAGCCAGACTCCCAAAGAACAACCCAGTAAGAACAATAACTATGAAGAAAAACAATGTCTGCAAAAAGAAGTTTTGGAGCGGGCTGCACGACAAGCTAACGGCTCCCAGACTGTCAGAGACGGAGAAAGTCAGACTGAAGATCCACCCTGTGACACAGTAAGTGAGATCAGACAGTTTAAAAGACATGATTCAGAACTTATGTGATAAAGTTGCTTCACTGGAAAAAACTGTAAATGAACAAAAGCATGTCATCGCCAATCTCGGAAAAAGTCCAGCAAGTAGGCCTTGTTACGGATGGTGTGTGGTGCGTGTTTTGTTGTCTGACTCTCGCTCTCAAAGTTTGGATGCGTGTACGACTTTTCCCCTACACACACCCACACCATACGAACATAGATAGCCAGGCAAACCACGTGTAAGATTTTTTTTTTTTTTATATCTGCCTAAAACCCATCAAAAATGAATCGTTACCAAATAAATACATGCCATTACATAAAAATACAGTTTCAATGCACTTAAATTAAAAAAAATCAATACATAAGACCTTCAATCACATATCCAAACGTATCAAACTACGAATCTTGTTTAAAAAAACCCCAAAATATCTCGCCCGGCCGTCCACATGCCCTCACATAAAACAATCAACGAAACAGTTCCAAGTCCCAACCCCACAGTCTACGCACAAAAATAAACGAAAAAAGGATAACCAAGGCCCCCCACACGGAAAACCACAACCCTTTCCCACAAACACAAGCACGAAAAAAGAAACAGGGTCCTAAAAACACAGCAAGCCCCTTTATAAAAACTCGAACTATCAGAAAAGAACCGCAAATTCACAAGCAAAAAAAACCCCAAAAGGGCAAAAAAACCGCAGTTTTAAACAAAGCACACAATCGGAGAAAAAAAATTCCCCAAAAAGGGCCCCCATAGAACACAATAAACTTCGATTCAACGAAAACCTTTGGAAAAAAAACAAAAATTAACTTCTCCGGTATTTAACTACAGGGGTTCACATCAAAATTTCCCACCCCACCGACCACATCGTGGAAAAATTAGAGCACATTTTAAATTTTCTTTCAGGATTTTTAAAATTCACTCCCCGGCCCCACAGCTTCATAAAAAATTTTTATAACAAATACTTTTCCCTCCCTACAAATTCCCGGGTACCGTCATAAAAAGTACCCCACTACAAAATAAACTTCGTCGTACTACTGATTTGGAAAGTCAGCCTCCCACATAAAAACACAACGGAAAAATGATGATTAAAACAAAATAAATTGGGCTGGACCCCAAACCCGGCCGTTAATTCTTAGCTCCCTTCTCATCCCCAAAAATTTTATTATTTTCGTCATTATTAAACCAGCCCTTTCCAGTTGACGTCATAATTTCTTTGCCCGCACAATACTCCCCCCCCCCTCAAAAAAAAACAATGCCCGAATTGTTTTTTTGAAAAAGAATTAAACAAACAGCAGAATACAAAAAAACCCTACAAATTACTTTCCCCTCAAAGGGAAAAACCGAACCCTCACGGACCCCAGTTCGTGGAGTCCTTCCAGGGACTCTCACACCCAAAAGAAAAAAACAAGTTGTCCCCCAACAACTTTTGAAGCCCCTTTTTTAAATCAACTTTTTTGCTGACCTCCAAAAGGGGCAACCTCTCCATACCCACACGGAATTTGAGACCGGGGGGCGGGGATGGGCTGGCACCCCACACCCATGGCAATTCATAATATGTTTACGACCACCGGTTTACCTCTCCATACCCACACTGGTAAGACCACACATGTCTACTGACCCCCCTCGGTTTACCTCACCATACCCCCCCTGGGGAGAGACAATGGAAAAAAATTCCCGCCCAAAAAGTGCTGTATTTCCTTTTTACACATTCAGCAATTCCGACTAGCGATACGACTTTGGGGAAGAACACATCATTCTACTGGAACAAAAAACACCCCAAAAACCCAAAAGACTACATAAATCCGAAATAAAAAGATTACCCCCAAACAAAAAACAACACAAAAAAGGGGGAAAACAAATTCCCTAAACCCTTTCCCCAAAGCTTCAACACACCCAGGGGTGAAACACACGTACAAACTTTTTTTCCCCGAAAAACACCAAATGAATGCAAAATGACTATTTGATGGCTCAAAGATATCAAGATCCAACATGAAAACCAATCTCTCTTTTCAAAAACCCCTTTCGCAGAAAAGGGATTTCCCAAAAAATTTCTTTCCCCAAAAGGGGAAAAAAATCTGTTTGAAGGGTCTCTAATTAAATACATACCTGAGAAAGAAAACCCGGTTTGGGGGGCAAAATCCTGAAAAAACATCAAAAATTACACCAACCCCTGGAAATTTTTTGGGCAGACAAAATACAATCAAACTGTTTCAGAAAGAACATTTTCATCTGGGAAAGAAACCCATTTGGGGGAAAAAAGTTAAAGGGGGAGGGGAAAGCGTCCTCACAGTCCGGGGCGACACCAACGTAACAAAACCCTTTCCCCAAAAGTAAAGACTCCAAGAGGGTCCAAGAAAGCCAACTCTTGGGACAAATCAAAAGAAAACCCGTTCCGCTCACAAGCCAAAGGCGTTATTTTCAACCCAGGGACTGAAGTACCTTTAAAAAACGACGTAAGGGACCAAAATCAGAAATAGACCCCAGCAGACCCCATAGAAGACGGGCAACTTGAAAGCAAGACTTTAATGATTCAACCTTCTGTTCTGAACAAAATCAGAAAGGGAAAAAGTTCAGAACATCCCGGGACCCGACACAAAGGCTTTTTTTTCCACAACAGCTTGCTCTAGCCCCGTAAAAGGGGGGCTAAAAAAAAAGGGTTTTCCCCCGATACATCCAAAATAAACTTTACCGCTCACAAGGAAAACCCCCACACATTACCCCCCAATGAATCTGCGATAGGGCAAACCAAGACACAACAAGTCAAATCGCCCACAAAATAAAAGGGCAACTGACTGGGAAAATGTGCCAGTGGGAAAAATCATCCCCCACACCACCCAAAAAAAACAAAACTTTACTGGGTTTTCCCAACAACTGACTGTCAAAAATAACCGTCCGCGAACGCCACAAATGGTACCCAGTATCAAGCAGAACAGAACCCCAAAATGCCCTTTACCCGAACCAGACCCCAAATGGGAAGTTTCCTGTGAACTCACCCGAGCTTGACAAGCAAAAGGGGTAAACAAAACAGAAAAAACAAGCACGGACTTTTTGGGTGTCGGCTGAGTTCCCCACAACCGTGGAGTTACTAAAACCCCAAAAGGACATTTTATCTGGGGGGGGCTAAGGTTACAAAATTTTCCCGGGGTTTTACCTGACTTCCATGGAAACCAACAGCAACATGTCCCCGGGCTTCTTACACAAAAAACAAAACAACCCCTTTGCAGCTGACAAAAGCACTTCCTGGGAAACTCTTACGCCTATGTATGACGGGGGGGCCCCGACCACGATAAAAAGGGTACCCCCCAAAGTTATTTTCCAAAGACCAGCAGATTTAAACCCCCCTCTGATACCCCAATAACAGCTACCACCAAAATTTCTTCCACGATCAACCCAAGGGCCAGAGTAGTGGCCCCCTGTTTTGGGAAAAAAATTGATTAAACTGTTTTCCTTTTTCAGACCCGACCACAGTACGGATTTTTTTATCAGACTGACCGGGAAAAAGGATTTTTATCAAATTTACCAGGGGTTTTTTTTCCCAACAAAGCAAAAATGTTTTCAAACAGCTTTCCAAAAACACCTTTGTTGGATAGCACTCTGTATACTCTGCAACTTTAAACATTTTTAACAAAAAAATTTTCAAAATTTTCCTCACCCCAAAAAAAACCCCAATCCTTTGAGACACACCCCCCAAAAACTCTCACGCAATTGTGGGTAAAAAACCCGTCCGCATTGCTTTTTTTAAAAATTTAAATTTTTATTTTTTTTATTTTTAAATTTTTTTATTTTATTTTTTTTTAAAAAATTTCCCTTTTTTTTTTTTTAAAAAGTTTCCTTTTTTATATTTAATTTGATTATTAAAAAAATTTTTTTTCTAAAAAAATTTTTCTTTTATCAAGCTTTTGTTTTCCTTAACCTTCACTATCGTTGTTTTCATTCAGTAAAGCTAATTTCTTGTATTGATACTACCACTAGCATTGACACACAAACGCCTTTGCCCTGGGGCTGTTTCCACGGCAACCCCGCTGCTTTTAAAAATCCTCTAACCCACTCCTTTCCCTTTCCCCCCAAAACCCATAAATTTTGAAACCCAAAATTGATCCCTGTCCCCCCCCCCCCCCCCCCCCCCCCCCCCCCCCTAAAAATTTGACCATTATTAGTATTCCTATCAGTAATATTATTATCATCATTACGACTTTGACTCACTCACTATTTCCCTTCCAACAGCCTCGTTCTCATTCAACGCCTTCTTCCTTGCGCTGACCCAAAGCGATCTGAAGCGATCAAAGCTAAGTGAATTTTCGTTGTTTTATTCGTTTATACATCACCTGACGAAGACCTAAGAGGTCGAAACGCGTTGTGTTTTGTCTTGTGACTCGTTTGTCCACGTTCTCTGGGGGTTCGCTAACATTTATTTAAGATTTGTTTAGATTTCCGCCTGCAGTCGTCTGCTTTGCAACTAGATGTATTTCTTTTAGTTTCCTCTATCTCTTGCATTCTTTTTGTTTCTTCTTGCTCTTGTATATTGTATCTGCTCTCTTTTAGTTATCTCTTGTATCTGCTCTCTTTTAGTTATCTCTTGTATCTGCTCTCTTTTAGTTATCTCTTCTTCCTGTACTTTCAACTAAAATTCTTTCAATCGCATTCTTTCCTCTCTTTCCATGTCCTGGGCAATACATTTGTCAACATAGTCAACAGAGCTGGTCCCTCCAGACCACATACTTTACCCCGCTGTAAATACTTAGCGAAAACTTTGTCCTCGTCCACAGAGGACACACACGGACTTTCTTCTTAGCTTTCTGTGCCATAATGAAAATATGAAATAATGTCCTGTCAAAACCCGACACACACACTAGTGGATCAATACAAACAACTGTTATCACAAGCAAAAAAAAAAGTTTGAAACCTCTGTCCACTAAAATATATATAAGAATTCCAAAGAAGATTTTTTTCAAACAAACATTAACGACAATCACTCTTAAAAAGCTTAAGTATTATCAAACCCAACCAACAAAAAGATAGAGATAAACAATGAAACAGAAATTAAGGGATATTGGGAGAAAGAAAAACACAATTGGTAATCAATGCCAAAAATCAGCAACAAGTATAGATCAAGCAATGGACATGAGAGTAATAACAATATAATCAATGTATTGTTGTTGTTGTTTTTACACACTAAGCATTCAAAGTGAAACTAATGATTTTTTTTTTCAAAACTAGT
Source organism: Conus ventricosus (assembly GCA_018398815.1). Taxonomy (NCBI): domain Eukaryota; kingdom Metazoa; phylum Mollusca; class Gastropoda; order Neogastropoda; family Conidae; genus Conus; species Conus ventricosus. The sequence continues at coordinate 49,899,807 of CM031625.1, forward strand.
TCAGGGCAGCCACTCACACACTCATTCATTCAAGAGTAAAGAACCCTAAGAATGCTGAAGAAGCAATACAATCCCTAAGTAAAGATAGAACAGAAATAATCAGAGAGATGATGAAGATAATAAAATTAAAGCCCACAAAGGAAGGAAGAACTAGGAACTAGGCCCTCGTATCTCAGAAACTAACAAAGGAGATACCCCGTTATGTTGGAAACGGGAAAGAAAGTAGACAAAAACAGTCATACAACAAAACAATACAACACAACTCGATTGTTCAAAAGGAAAGTCTGATGAACGTGACCTATCACTTCTAATTGGGGCAATTATAGGGCCACAAAAACAAATCCTACCACTAAGGCAATTTGAATTCAGTAGCAAAAGCAAGTTAACTACGGGGTCCACCAGATGTTACGGATGGTGTGTGGTGCGTGTTTTGTTGTGCTGACTCTCGCTCTCAAAAGTTTGGATGCGTGTACGACTTTTCCCCTACACACACCCACACCATACGAAACATAGATAGCCAGGTAACACACGTGTAAGATTTTCTTCTTTTTATATGCTGCCTGAACCATCAATATGAATCGTTACCAAATCAATACATGCCATTACATAGAATACAGATCAATGCACGTCAATTAAGACATCAATACATAAGACTCTTCAATCATCATATATCAGCGTATCATACTACGTATCTTGATATAATTCACATATCTCGGCCGGCGCCGTCCACAGTGTCTCACATATACAATCAACGCATTCAGTTCCACAGTACCCAAGCCACAGTCTACAGCACTAAAATAAGACGAAGAAGGATAACAAGGTCCCCACACGGTAAACACAGCCGTTCACAAACAAAGCGACGAAGAAGAAACAGGGTCTCAACACAGCAAGCACAATATATTACGTCGAACTATCAGAAGAAGAACCGCAAATTCACAAGGCACAGTAACCCATAGCAGAAGAACCGCAGATTCACAAAGCACAGCAATCGAGAACACAATTTCACCAAGTCCCATAGAACACAATAAACTTCGATTCGACGTACCGTTGATCTAAAACAAATATTAACTTCTCGTGTATTTATACTACAGTGTTCACATCAATAAATTCAGCCCACCGACACACATGCGGTGGTAACAATTAGAGCACATATTAAATATTCTTACAGGAGTTTTAAGTCACTCTCGGCGACACAGCATTCATAACAATTTTATAACAAATACATTTCCTGCTACATATTCCGCTGGTACCGTCAATCAAAAGTATCCCACATACACAATAAACTCGTCGTACTACTGACTTGAAAGTCAGCCTCTCCACATAGTAACACTACGGAGAAAATGATGATTAAAACAAAATAATTAGGCTGGACACCAAAGCCTCGGCCGTTAATTCTTGCTCCCTTCTCTTCTCTAATATTATTATTTTCGTCATGTAGTTACCTATGTCATTTCCAGTTGACGTCATAATTTACGTTGACGTCACAGGCCTACATACCTGAACGGGGACAAAACGCCAGCTCCACGAACCATCGTAGGCCTACTTACGCTGATGCAACAAGGTCAGTTCCACCACCACCCAGTCCCAAATCACCACACACCAACAGATTCGGGGCTGGTGGAACTGAATCACAGCAAAAAAGAAGCAAACGAAACAAAAGAAAATAAAGAACACACTGTTAAGAACGTAACTAGTAATGACGTCAAAGCAGTACAACGTCAAAACAAAGAAAAGAAAGCGGAAGGAACACAGGACGTTCCTCTGGTCGTGCTTCTGCACGACTCAGTGTTGAAAAGAATAGATGGAGAGAGACTGGTTTGTCTTATGGTTTTGAAACGATATCAAAGAAAACTTACAATGTCAAAGACCTGGAACCGACAATTAATGCAACTCTAACCACCCTGCAAAGACCAGTGGATGCTATTGATGTTCACTGTGGAATTAATGACATCAAAAATAAAGATCCAGCCGTCTGCAGTGCAGACTTTGCCAAGACTGTAAAAAGTATTGCCACCCGAAACCCAGAAGCGGAAATCGACATTTGCAAAATCGCCCCGGTCAGGAATTCAGAGCTGGAAATAAAACGAGACCTGTTTAACGCTCTGACGACCTCTGTGCTCTTCGGTGTTTCCAGAGTGTCTTTCATCAACCATGGCAATCTCCATCCCAACGCCAGGACGCTGAGAGACGACATCCATCCGACCCGAAGAGGAGCCAGTACGCTCCCCGGCAACCTGGGAAGACACCTCCGACGGCTGCTCTGGAAGACAGCGAGGAAGACAGCAAGACGCATCGTGCTGCATCCACCCGGGCTTATATTCATGGACAACCCGCGGTTAGTTTTACCTCCGGCGGGTACGGAACCAGCGGTTAAACTGGACCCGCTGGTTAGAATGCATTGCCATTCGTGAGCCGCGGTCTGCCGTCGGTAAGTTACCCGGCCGACTATTTTTAGACTGACAGGGGATTCCCGTAATCTCGCTCTCAGCGCATGCGTATGTTACATATTTCCTGCATTTCCGAAGTAAACAACGATGTCGAAGACTGAGAGTAAGTCCGTGAAAAATGGACAAATCTAAAGAGAGACCATCGGAATGGAACGGCAGGCCGTATGAAAACGGGCAGTGGGGCAGTGCCTTCTAAACCCACAGACGAGCTGATCGACATGATTGTTGGTGGTGACAGTGACCTGATCCAAGGTATCAGAGGTGAGTCAAACATGATGAGAATACTTGTTCTGGGGCCCTTGTTTTTCTTAATTTATATAAATGACATAAGTAGAAATCTCTCTCCTGGAACTACTATAAGGCTTTTTGCAGATGACAGTTTAGTATATAGAACAATCAGAAGCAAGAATGATACACGCATTCTACAAGAAGATCTAAACGCTTTACAAGAGTGGGAAAGAACTTGGAAAATGGAATTTCATCCTCAAAAGTGCCAAGTGTTGCGTATATGTAACAAACGCTCACTAATTAGATCAGATTATTCTATCCATAATACTATTCTTAAAGAAACTAATGCTGCAAAATATTTAGGCGTGATTATAGATAGTCGTCTCAAATGGAAAGAACATTACAATTTAGTATGTAAGAAAGCAAATAACATCTTAGCTTTCTTACACAGGAATATCAATGACTGCCCCCAAAAGGTTAAAGACGACTGCTACAAAACACTGGTTAGACCAGTACTGGAATATGGTTGCTCAGTTTGGGATCCTTACCATCTAAAGGACATTGATAACCTTGAAAAGATTCAGAAGAGAGCAGCACGGTTCGTAACAGGGAACCACATCAGAGAAAAGGGGAATACTAGGAAGAACATGAGGAAATTAGAATGGAAACCCTTAGAAGAGAGAAGAGCTTTTATTAAACTCAACACCTTTTTCAAAGGCAGAGCTAAAGTAATTGATATTCCAATGGAACAACTAGTATTGAATAAAAGTAGCACCAGGAGTGGCGGTCAGTGTTATACCATACCTGCATCAAATATTGACAGCCACTTACATTCTTTTTATCCCAGTTCTGTACGGCTGTGGAACTCACTGCCGGGTGCCATCAAGATTGCCACAAATGCAATCTCTTTTAAAAAACAAATTGATACAACAGTTTTGAGATCTGCATATTGATGTTTTTCTATTTTTTACTTCCCCAGATATTTTACTGTTAACTGGGCCTGAATTTGGCCATTGCTTTTAACTTCTTGAATATCGAGTGCGACCCTTGTTGCCAAATTTGCTCCGGGGGCCAACAGTCTGAGTCGCACTGTTTTATGTTATTTTATTTGCTTTTTGACATGCGCGCTGGTGACCTACTCGTTTTTGAGTGAACCGTATTTTAGGAAGAAGAAGAAGAAGAAAAGCTGCAGTAAAAGTGTGTGTATCACTGTATTACATGTGTGTTACTGTTGTGTCCCACTGTGTGTGAGGGAGAAGAGGCTGTGTTGTGTGTGCAGTACAAACACCCAAAAATGTATAGATGTGCGTGTGCGTTACATGCATAGCCCAATTGCAAGTGCAAAAATTCATGTATGGGTTTGGAGTTATTCCCAAGCAATTTGTAAGGCATTAGCAATGTAATGCATGAATGGGGAAGTGTTGTTGTGGGGGGGGGGGGGGGGGGGGGGGGGGGGGGGTAGGTGACGGTTAAGGTTTTTTTAAAGTGTCTGCAGTGGCAGAAATGGAATTTTTTTTTTTTTTTTTTTTTTGCAATTGGTTGTCTTGAAAGGGATTTGTGGTGTGTGTGTGTGTGGTGGTGTGGTGGTGTGTGGGTGTGTGTTGGGGTTGTGGTGTTGGGTGTGTGTGCATGTGTGTGTGTGGGTGTGTGTGGGTGTGTTTGGTTTTGTATGTGTGTGTGTGTGTGTGTGCATGTGTGTGTCTTTAACAATGTATGAATTTGTAGGTTGTATAAAAGGGAAACTGTTCTGGGTAATTTGGGAATGGGATGCATTTTGAGTCGTCTTATTGATTTTCGTCATTTTTAAAGCAATTTAAAATTTGGGAAAGTATGTTATTTAAAATATTTTGATAACACTATGTCAAGGATGATATTAAAAAAAAAACCCCCAGTCCCGAGCTTTTTTCTACCTGCCCAAACAAAAAAAAAATATGTGGGGAAAAATTTGTAGAATATTTAACTTTCCAAATTTTGAAAAAATACTTTTCACTTAGCAACAAATTTAGATTTTGTAGTGATGAATATTATGTACTTTGCTAAAACTTGTAATGCTTTGATCATATGAAATATACCTTTTTTAGGTGGGGTCATGACAATTCGGACAGCGCACGTATCTCCCCGCCGCACTTGAGTGAGCGGGTAATTTCAATTCTAGTTTCCCTGATACCAAACCCAAGTTTCTTTGTTTGTCTGCATGCATAAATGTGGGGTTGTGTGTGTGTGTGTGTGTGTTTGTGTGTGTGTTGTGTGTGTGTTGTGTGTGGTGTGGCGTGGTAGTGTGTGTGAGTAAAAAAGTATTGCTGAAGTGAAGTAAAATTTTTCCGGGCAAATGAGATGAAATTTTTAATTTCTTTGTTTTTCATACATTGCATGAAATTTTAATCTTCAATGAAAAAAACTCAAAGCAGTTTCTTCACTTAAGCTCATCAAACCCTGAAGATCACACGAGACATGAATGAATTTTTACTTTAAAATTGTGATTCACAAAACATTTTTTTTTGTAAGGATCGGAGTTAAAAATACTAAACAGTGCATTAATTGTCATGTTTGTAAACTGAATTTCTAGCGGACCCACACTTAATTTTTACTGTCTGCATAAGTTTTAAACATGTTAGGGTCTTTTTTTCGGGCCCGATTATAAACCTTGGCTTGTGTATGTTGCATAAGTTTTTAAAGGTTGGTAGTCTTTTTTCAATCCGATTAAACCTTGAGCTTATGTGAATCAATTTTGGGGGACTAAAAGTACTTTAAAATTTGTAATTTAAGCTTTCCGTTGTTTGAGAAAAAAGTTTGAAAATAATCATGTTTCTTTTTTTCAGAAAGCTTGCCCACAAAATAAAAATTAATGTAGATTCTAAAACAATTAGTGAGACAGATTTTTGTCAACAAGATGGCTATTAATGAATGGTTCTGACAACAATCTGATGGTGTTTAGAATGTAATACATTTAAATCTTGTGATGCATTCATTTTGAGTGGATACTTCCCCTTGTGAACATTTTAAACTGTATAAATGGTTTAAAGAAAACAAAATGTTCATGTATTCAGACATGGCCCCAGGGAAAAAATTTTTCCCTGGGGTTGTTTTGTACAAGGATAGAAATTGCCATGAACTACTCAACCCCCCAATGACATAAGGTTTTTGAACGATATCATTCTTTTGCAGCTAAAATAAAGCCACCCAAATAAAAAGGATGTATCAAATTTTAAAAACTATGCCTGTGGACTCAGACATCCAAATCCTAAGGGTAAATATATCAGCAAAATTAAGAAAATTTTTAAAAAGGAAAGAAAAAATTTGTCTGAACAAGGGAATTTTCTCTTTTCTCTCTTTTCTCCTCCCCTCTCCTCACACACACACACACACAACCACACACACACACACACACCCCCCAACACACACAACCACACACACCCCCACCAGACCAAACCAAAAAAGGTGCAAAAATTGAACCCACATAACACCAAAACAGAAAGGAATTTTTTTCAGTTTTTTTTGCCTTTTCAAAACACACTTGGCCATTTGACAGGAAAAAGAAAAAGGCAGTCTCAGCCTAACATCTAAAAGGGATGCACAACTGTCCAAGGTAAAAGAGAACTTTCACCTTGACACTAAAAAATATGTTCGCAGCATGGAGGTCTTTTCCCAATTGTGTCAAGTTGCCCTGGGAAAAAATTTGCTTTTGCTACCTAACAGAAAAAAACAAGCATGTGTATTTTTGCATTTGTTGTCTTTATGCTTTTTTTGTTTTTTTGGGTACAGCCTGATCGGGCCCTTTGTGGTGGGCGGGGCTTAAAGCAACTTTTATCTTGTTTTTTTGGTATTTCAGGATGGTGTTTCATAAAACATTTTTGGAAATCGTCTCGTAATTATTTTATCTAGTGAAATTGAAAAAAAATCATAGTGAAATTGAAAAAAAGTTAATGTTTTCTGAAAAAATGGTAGTGAAATTGAAAAAAAATATAGAGAATTGAAGCAGAAAAAGGTGGAAAGATTATGGTTAAAAAAAAAAATTTGGAAATGAAGAGCCAACCACCTCACAGAAACGATTGTTTTATTCCCCCCCTTCCTCTCCTTGCCCAAATAAATTGAAGTGTTTCTAGATTACCTCTCCCTTTTTGTTTTTGTATTTTAAAAAGGAAAAACTTTCCTTGTGTATGGTGATTGTGTGAGGGGAAGGTCCACTAGTTGTGTGCATATTTTACTGCATTTTTGTGTGTGTTGTTGTTGGTGTGTTGTGTGTGTGTGTGTGTGTGTGTGTGAAAATTTTTTCTTGGTTTTGTTTCAATTTTTTTTGGGTCAAAACATGCTATTACTAAAGACAATGTTAAATGGGGGGCCAAAGGGGGGTGCCCACTTTGAAAGTAAATGAAGAAGGTTGTTAATGCCATGTTTTTTGATAGGTGTTTTTATATGTCTTAAAATTTATCAGTTGGTGTAAAACTTGTTGTTTTGCTCATGATTTTTTTTTGTGAGGTTAAAAAAGGGCCCAATTATTGCGCGAGTGTGCATGCATGCAAGGTCCTTTTTTTCCTTCACTTTTTTTTTCTTCTTTCATTTTGAAATTTGTTTCCCAAAATTGTATTTTTTTTGGTGATATTATATACACATATAGTTGAACCCATTTGTCTAAAAAAACATTCAACTGAAAAAATGTTTGTGTGTTTTTCATGTTTTTTCACTGAAACTTTCTCTTTGTTTCTGTTGTTTACTGCACCAAAGCAATGTTCATTTTTTTTACATTCAGACAAAGGGGAAAAATTATCTGTTTACAGATAATTACACTTGTACATCATTTTGCCCACCTTTTTCATAAAATATATTGTAGAATCCAACATGGCACTAAAATAAAACTTTTAAGCTACACACAGCGTCTACAATCCGGTAGGTCCGCCCTTTTTTTTGTCGTCTGCATTTCCCGGTTGCTTTTTTCGATGTACAGTGTGGGACTGTTGGTTGAACCGAAACTTTCAGGGGGATGTCCATTTTGGTACGTTGCGCTAGTTTTGTTTCCAATTTTGTCAAATAAAAATTATTCATTGCTTGCAGCCCTGTTAGCCCAAGGGCTACAGCGGGGTTTCGTTAAAGTTCGTCGGTAAAAAACTCATCGAATTTTTTTGGGGGGGAAAAAAGGGTACTCGATAACAAAAGATTAAAATTTTTATAGTCAGAACAGAACCTTCAAAATAAATCAGCATAACCAAAAAAGTTGGCGAATTTATGAGTACCCTTTTGGGGTTACATTCAGTGAATTAGAAGCCCCCTTATGCCATTTTAAAACAACCAGAATAACCTAAACAGAACCCTAAAGGGGAAAGCAACTTACTAAACAAGCAGTTCTGTTCAGTTTTCTCAAATCCCAAATTTTAATTCGTTAGACTAAAGGTTGAAAACTCCTGAAATGCAAAACTCAAAATAAACAAAGCGGGTATTTAAGTACTGACAATATCAATGAAAACAAAGTACTGGTCCCGTGGCTTTTCCCGGCAAACTCTTAAAATTAGTGCAATGAATTGGTGGGTTTCCCCAAATTTCTTTCCAAACTTCACTGGACCAGGGAGTATACCTGATGAGTGGGAGATGCGGCATTGTTCCCTTATTCAAAAAAGGGTGACAAAACAAAAGCAGAGAACTATAAACCTGTACTCTTACATCCTACAGCAAACACTTGAACAATAATTTAAAAGTAGCATAATGGCCCTCTTGACAAATATGACTTCTTAAATAATTCCGCTGGTTTAGACAGCGAAGGAGTTGTGAGACTCAATTATAACAACTTCAAGATTTTAGTAATGTTTTTAAAAACAAAGCAAATAGATGCAAAATTTTTTAACTTTTTTAAAGCCTTTTATAGGTTGACCATGAGGGCCTGCTGTTTAATTGAAAAACATTGGCATTGCGGTTCTTTTCTAAATGGGCAGATCTTCCGTTGGGAGAAACCAGAAATTGTTGTGGAAGGGTGTCTCCCCTTTTAAAACCCGTTTGTCAGGTGTACCCCAGGGAAAATGTTTGGGGCCCTTGTTTTTCTTAATTTTTTAAAACTAAGTAGAAAACTCTCTCCCGGAACTACTATAAGGCTTTTTTCGATGACGTTTTGTATATAGAACAATCAGTAAAGAATGTACCGCATTTACAGAAGATCTAAAACGCTTTTCAAATGGGAAAAAACTTGGGGAAAAAGGGAAATTTTATCCCCAAAAATGCCAAGTTTGGTTTGTAACAAACGCTCACCAAATTTGATCAAATTTTTCTATCCATAAAACATTCTAAAGAAACTAATGTGAAAATATTTGGGTGATTATAGATAGTCGTCCAAATGGAAAGAACATTACAATTTGTTGTAAAAAGCAATAACATTTAGCTTTCTTTACAGCATCAATGATGCCCCCAAAAGGTTAAAACGACTGTACAAAACTGGTTGACCCTACTGGAAAATTGGGTTTCTCTTTTGGGGTCCCTTCCTCTAAAGGGCTTTATCCCCCGAAAAAAATTCAGAAGAGAGCAGCACGGTTCGTAACAGGGAACCAATCAGAGAAAAAGGGGGGAAATAGGAAAAACATGAGGAATTAGAAGGAAACCCCTTTGAAGAAGAAGGTTTTATTAACTTAACCCTTTTTTTAAAGCAGAGCTAAAGTAAATTATATTCCAAAAGGAAAAACTAGTATTGAATAAAAATAGCCCCAGGGTGGCGGTCATGTTATACCTACCGCATCAATATTTAAAAAACCTTAATTCTTTTTTTCCCGTTCTGTAGGTGTGGGAATCATGCCCGGGGCCATCAAGATCGCCACAAAGGGTCTCATTAAAGGGGCAAAATTCGCGTTTTGAGATCCAATTGATGATTTTTATTTTTTTTTTCCCAGATTTTTTTATTATCACCTGGGCCGAATTTTTCATTCTTTTAAATCGAGTGCGCCCCTTGTTGCAATTTGCCCAGGGGCCAACAGTCAGAGCGCACTTTTTTATGTTATTTTTTTTTTTTTTTTTTGCGCGCTGGTGCCTACTGTTTTTGATGAAACCCGTATTTTTGGAGAAAAAGAAGAAAAAACTTTCTGCACTGAGTGAAGGGTAAAATGGGTGAGGGAGGGACCCTCATTGTGGGGGTCCAATGAAATTAAAACCCCAGCCTATTTAGAGTTGACATGCCAATACTTACCAAGGTGTAAGCAATAAAAGTTGATGTGTGAAAGTGCACTAAACTTGTGTCGTTCTCTGTTCAAACAAAAGTTGAATTTTGAACTTCTCTCTTTTAATTCTGTTCTCGGACTCAAGTACTTCTATGAGTACAAGCCTAAGGAAATATCTCAGAGCCCTGTCCAGTATTTTACCCATCCCCGGGAAATTTAAAAATTTAATTTCTTTATGTAGTCCGGAAAATTTCCTTCCGCCCCTAGAAGAGAGGGGGTGTAGGGAAGTGTTAAGGGGTAAAATTCCCCTTGAGAAAATTAAATCCCAGTCCTTTCCCCCAGAGGAAACCCACCTACAACATATCTCTCGTCACAGGGGGGCGCCCAAAATTTCCCCCGTGGGGGTAATAAAGTTGTAACATATTATACAAAATACCCTTTGTAGAAGTTGGTTTGAAATTTAAATTGCAGAAAAGAGAAAAGAAAAAATAGAAAAAATCCGAAAAATCTTCCCCAAAGGGTTATAGTCAGTAAAAAAAATCTGGGAAACTCTATGGTAATTGGCAAATTAAAAAAATTGTTTTTTTCCTTTGTATGTTAAACACCAAAAGGTTATGGCCAAATGAAAGAAAGTAGGGGAAATGTTAAATTTTTTGATAGTTTCTAAATTATAAAAAATATTAAAAAGTAAATTTTTCAAAGGACAGGGGGAAATGTGGAAGTCAAGTGACTGATTTTTCCATTTCACTACGTGAAGTTTTTTAATTCATGACTTTTTTTTTCAATGAAGCCCCTGATTGCATGAAAAAAACCCCCCCCGAACTCAGTGATGGCATATAACAGCGAGTTACCAGCAGAAAACACAGGTTTATAGCATTCATAAAAAAAATTCAGGTTTCTTTATTTGCACGCACCATGCAGTTTCACACATGTAGAAAGGCACCAGATGCATTTAAGGTCAGTACCCTAACTTTTTTGAACAGCTCTCACTTTCATTTGAAAAAACTTTGGGGACAAATTGTTTGCAGTAAGCTCCCCTATGGGGCGGATGCCCCTTCATAACCCAAATTTTACACTAAGTTTTTTTAAGCAAAGGAGACTTTCAAAAAGAGGGTTTGTGCACTTTAGCGTCGATGTTGACTTTTGCGCAAATTTTGACCTTTGGCCCTTTGGGCCTACCATTTTAGGACTCTAAAGGCCAACCCCCTCAGCAGGATACCATACGCAAACAGGCAGGGGTGTTTCACACTGATAGATCCTAGTGATACTGTAGTGTAAAAAAAAGGGGAAAGGGGGAAATATTTTCAAAATTTTACTGGGGTTAACAAAGACAGGTTGAAATTTTTCCGAAAGGGGAAGGGCCCGGTTGAGATTGTCATTTGAGAATTGTCTTTTCTTCTAGGTCAATTTTAAAAATCAAAGTTTGACACTGCTTAATTTTTTAAGTCTCTGTCCTTCTTTTGGGAAAAGAAAACAAACAAACAACAAATCCACACTGAGCCCCAAAATGCATTGCAACCCCCGCAATTGATGAGGGACGAACCCGGATGTTTTAGAAAAAGCAGGGAAAAAAAAAGGGAAAACACGTGCAAAAAAAGTGACGGGTTCAGGGGGGATCTTTACACCCCGCGTTTTCAGAAAAGCGGCATTAAAACAGGTGAACGTGTGTTCAATTGATAGCAACTCTGTATAGACCCACCCCCTTTAAAAGATTGGACAGTGTACGCCAAGCGTAATTAGTTAAAAGCCCCAAACCTCTGCAGTTTTAACCCAAAAAACAACAGATAAGGGACTGTTCTATGTTCGCGGATTATGTAATAACATCCCTTCAGTAAATGTCAAAAGGAAAAAAGGCATCCAAATGAATTTGCAAAAACAAAAAATTAAAATTTCAATAAAACTGTTTAAGAATTTTTTTCACAAAATTTAAAACACAAACACACGCGCACACAACACACACACACACCACACACACAACACACACAACACACAAACCCAAACACACACACACACACACAAGCGCGCGCCGCCCCACCCACACACCCCACACCCCACAACACCCCAAACACACACACACACAACATGTATTCTACTTTTCTTTTAGATCGTCGACCTAAATGCGGCCCGGCCGGGCCCAAAACATGTGCTTTTTTTTCCTCTACCACACTGAACTAGTAAGAAATAGAAATGTAAAGGAAAAAAATATTATATATAATAATATATAACACCCCCCTTTTCCTATTTGCGGATCCAGCTTCCGGCAAAATCGTTTTGGGAAACAGAAAAAAAAGACCAAAATGTTAAAAGCGGGCGTTTCGCAAGGGGCGTATTTCGCGCGCGAAAAAGCAAGTGAGCGACAAAAAAAAGTTTTGTTTGTAAGACCCGTCATCCATGTTTGGACCAACACGGAAAAAAAGTGCAGACGACAAAAACAGTGGCGGACCACGGATGTGTAGATGCTGTGTGTGCTCTTTAAATAAATACCCAAAAATAATCCCCAATGAAAGGGGGTGCAGTTGACTGGCGACATGAAGCATTTCTCCAAATGCGTCTTCAAAAAGGCCAGTAGGCTAAACGATCTAAAACGAAAGGCTAAGCATATTGCTGTTCTGGCACAGTGCCCCCCTTCGATTCAGGTGTTCAGTTTCCCCGTTTTGCGTCTGTGGATCAAAATGTGTCCGACGAAAATTTAACTTGTGAACAGTTCCGCGCGTTTAAGAGTCAATTGGATTATTTCTATCGCGAAACATCGTTCCCCTGCAAAAAAACGCCGTCGGAAATTTCGCTGTACCGAAGCCCCTTTTTTAACTTCTGGTTAGGCAGTGTAACGGGGGGGCCCCCCCTTTTTAAAATAACCCCGGTCCCGACTACCCGGGTTTTTCCCTAACCCATGGCAATGAATGCGCGGTTGTGGGAGCTAACCTCCGTTTAGAGAGTTAACAGGCGGAAGTCGGGTTTAACCTCCGGTTAAGTTCTGTTCATGAATATAAGCCCCGGCTATTTCATCCTACCAAGGCATAGTGATCTACCTTTTCCGTAAGACAGAGGCACATGTGGAACATTACGATTCCTAGAAACTGGCGCTAGGTCAAGATCTGGCTGGATAGAACATGTACAAGAAGTAATTTGTTCTAATTTCAGCTCGGGCACAATCTTGTCTGACTGATTTCATTTTGAACTGTTGGAAATCATCGTTATCTTGAAGACTCACTCTCTCTCTCACTCTCTCTCTCTCTCTCTCTCCTTCTCTCTCTCTCTTCTCTCTCTCTCTCATGTTATAAGGCTTCAGGTCCTACTTTAAATCAACACACATTCAAACGTATTCACATTCCTTTCATTCTTTCCCATCTTTGTGTTCAATTTGGAACAATTACTTCCTTAATTGTATATACTAAGTTGAATTGTTGATATTTCATCAGTGACATGCCTGATAAACCAATGAGAATTTACAATGGAAAGCCAGATCGATACTGACAAATGAAACGTGGTTAATTCAACATCTAGCAGATCATAGCTATCATATATTGGTGTTGCAATCTCTAAATGTATGCAAATTCAAATTACCAAAGATACCTCACTTTTACTACCCTCCAGTACATAATAGTTTTCTGATTCAAAAGAAAAAAATCAACACGGCTATTTATATCAGAGAAGGTACAGAATATAATTCACTGTTCATCACCTGCACCATCTGATCTACCACACTTATATCATTCGCGGCCAGTGTGAAACTTAACAACATTGTTCTCAATGTTGTCTCTGATATCTGCCGAAAGGCCAACTGACCAAAACACCGAGTGGCTACACGCAAAACAAAGCACGAATGAAAAAATGGCTGATTGCCGTGATTTCAATGCACGCCTCCTTTTCGGAAAAGGGTTGTTCTACTGTAACCAGCAACCGTTTTGTTGAAAATGTTGTCGATTCCGATTGTTTTTGCCCAATAATGGAAGTGTAACCAGAATTCCAGATATTCTACACATAGAGCAAGTACTATTGACTTGTCTTTGATTTCTCCCCCAGTTAGCTTTTGATTGCACTTGCAAACTTACGAGGACACTCTCGAAGTGATCATTTGCCGATCATAATAACAGTCAATGAAATGTATAATATTCCAGGAATTACCAGAGGACAAAATTCCCAAATACAATTATAAATTTGCCGACTGGGACAAGTTTAAAACTCTTCTTGCCAGTATAGATGTAGATAGTGTTTGTGGAATAGAAGAGGGTGTGGATAATATTTATTCAAACTTCAACAAACTGATACTTTTCGCTGCAAATGGTTCCATACCTAAATCTAATCATATACAAAAATCACGTCATGCTGGAATGTCCTGGTGGACCAAAGATTGTGAAGAAGCTGTAGCTTAAAGAAGCTTAAATACAAGGAATATATTAAAAACAAAAGTGAGGAAAACCATCAAGAAATGAAGAAAGCAAAGGCACACTCTAAACAAGTTTATTGCAAAGGCAAAGCGGCTTTACTGGTCATCATTTTGCACAAGAGGAGTTTCCCAGCATAAAGATCTTCAAAAGGTATGGAAAAAGTTTCAAGTTTTGAAAAAAGGGATAAATATTCCAAGATATCCTATTAATTTAGAGACTAACTAAATTCCCGATTCCATATGAAAAAGCCGAAGCTTTGGTAATATGTTTTGTAAGACCATGCGCCTGGAAAGCCTTCCGCACGAATGCAGGCAACATCGTGAAAAGCAAGAAAAAACAGAACTTTATGATGAACCAGTTCCAAATAATGGCCATTTCATAAATGCACCCATAACCACACAAAATTAAAGGATGCCGTCTCTTTTAAATGCAATAAAACATCGTCAGTAGGGCTGGACGGTATTTCAAATCAAATGTTAGAACACATCCAGAAAACCTTTTTCTCTTTTTATTAAAAATATTTCAAAAGATGTGAAAGATGGTCTTATGCTAGTTATTTGGAAAACAGTCAATAGTAACCCAATTATAAAGCAAGGAAAGCCTGTCACAAACATCGACAGTTATCGACCTGTCGCTCTGACTTCTCATGCTGCAAAAACGTATGGAAAAAATTGTACTTAATAGACTTATCTATTTTTGTAACAAAAATCATATAATACCCACTAATCAAGCAGGGCTTTATAAAGGGAAGATCTACCACTGATCATATTGTAAAGTTAACAACTCAAATCAAATATCAGTTTGCCAGACGGAAGAGTGTTCTGGCTACATTCTTTGATATTAAAAAAGCCTTTGATAGTGTATGGCATGCTAGATTGTTATATAAATTAAAGGCGATTGGATTTCAGGTAATTTTTACAGTTATATTAAAGAATTTCTAACACAAAGAAGTTTACAGGTCAGAGTACAAAACACATATTCCAGTTTTAAACCATTGGATATGGTATTCCTCAAGGTTCTTAATAGCTCCAATGCTATTTAATATTTTGCTGTATGATCTTCCAAAACATGTAACTAAAAAATGCTACAGTTGTACAATATGCCGATGATCTGTGTATGTGGATAAATACTTGTATGAGAAAAAAACACACCCAAAGAGCAATAAACTACCACAGAAAACTTTATCAGGCAGACTTGATAACCTTAGCAAATACTTTTATAAATGGTCTAAAGCTTTCCCATTAAAAGACTCATATGGTTGTATTCAACATTGGGATGATCCCTCTGATTTACCATCTTTTAAGCTGATGGGATAACACTTCCATACGTACACTTGATTAAATTCTTAGGTGTCTAATCAAGTGTACGTATGGAAGTGTTATCCCATCCAGCTTAAAAGATGGTAAATCAGAGGATCATCCCCATTGTTAATACAACCAAATGATCTTTTCATGGAAAGCTTTAGACCATTTATAAATTAAAGAAAAACTTTAAATTTTCTGAAAATTTGAGCAAACAAAGCTGGTGCCAAGATGGAAAAACATAAAACTCTTGGCTTGGCATTAATTCGTTCTAAATTATCATACGCCCAAGAGCTTTCTTAGCGCATCTAAATATTTGTTAACAAAATGACAAAGTGTAGATAACAAAGCCTTCAAATTATGCTTAGGATGTTCCGGTATATGCCTCCACTTGGGACATACAGAGAAATAGACGTTTTAAATACCGTTAAATGAATATAGGAATCTATCGCTTCAAAATATTCATGAAATGTACAACCATGGAAGGTGTGAATGAAACAGAAATATCTATAAACCCAGAGAGCGATAACCAAAAAGGGCAAAAAATATTGCCTCTCTGTGCACTATCAGTTCATACACTGCTGATTTGTTTATAAGAAAAGTAATATAGATGTAAAGTCTTTGTCAAAAACGCCTCTTATAGATCCCATTCCAACTTGGAAAGAAAGAGGCGAAGTTTGATCTTGATTACACTGATACAACGAAAGCAAATCAGCCTTACATCTGTCATATTTAACGAAGATGCAAATGCAAGATAGAAATCCAACCAACTTAAGTGTACACAGATAAATCGTTGACGAGTAACAAAGAGGCCGATCAGCATTTGTTATTCCATAGCTGAAAGTAGAAAAAGCATATTTCATTGGAAAAGATCGCTCCATATTCGTAGCCGAATGATAGCGATACTTATGGCGTTGACATTTCTAATTGATTTACCACAGTCAATTTTTCAAGTTGTTGTTTTGTGTAGATTCGCTGTCATGTTACAATCGATTAAGTTTTTTAATTCAAATTCAGATAACTTTATTTTGAAGGAAATTCAACATTATATCCACGTCTTGAATTAAAGGAACAGATGTAACTTTCTTCTGGTTCCTTCACACTGTGGAATATCGGCAATGAACTTGCTGACAGATGTGCGAAAAAAGGCGCTGAAAATGGAACGAGGGTACAAACTATTTCCTACCGTTCACTTTGAAAGAGAGTCAACAAATTTAAAACAAACAGCTTGGGAACATTTTAGAAATGGCAGAACAAAGCTGTTACTCAGTTCAACACAAAATAATCCTCTTTTAGTATTGATCATTTCAAAAGCATCCAAAATCTGCACATTTATGATATGCATCAATACAGAAACGTTTCAATATTCATCGAATGAAACTGGATGCTTTTAGAACAAATATAGCTCTGCAACAAAATGCATAGTGGGGAAACAAAATGACAAGAGATCATGTTTTGTTCGAATGTATGCCTCTCAAGGCATTTCTGCCACATTTAATCAGGCATGTCTGTGACAGGTATTTTTCTGATATTGAATTTGCTTTGAAAGTTACTTTCTGCTTGATTTGTAGTCCAGTCAGGTATTTGCTTTAATCTGATATTGATAGCGTGTGTAGGTTGGTTGGTTTATTTGTTTGTCTAATTGTTTTCTGATGTTAATATACACCACCCTCCGCTCACTCCCAGCCCCACCCCGTCCCTACACACACACACACACACACACACACACACACACCCCACACACACACCCCACGCACGCACGCACGCACGCACACGCACGCACGCACGCACGCAGCACGCACGCACGCACACACCACACACACTCACACACACACACACACACACACACACACACACACAACACACACACACACACACACACACTTGTAAGCAACATGAACAAACTCTATCTATCTCCCTCTATTTGCTGTCTATCTCTCCTTTCTTGTCTAATATCACATAGTTTGTGAAAAGACGTAAAATTAATGTACTACTACTACTGCTACTACTGCTACTACTACTACTACTACTACTACTACTACTACTACTACTACTACTACACACACACACACACACACACACACACACACACACAAGCACACACACACACACACACACACACACACACACACACACACACACACACACACACACACACACACAGCAAAACGTCGGGATTCTGCTTCGAAAGGAAAAAAGAATGACGAAAAAAACTGAGTCTGATCTGCCAAGCCTGCTTTTGATACATGATTCTTTTACAAGCAAAGTCAATGACAGAGACTTGGATATTCGTTTGGATTCCAAGCAGAATCTCGGAAATCATTCAAAATCAAGGATATCCAACAAACATTTGAATTCAGCATATCAAAAACAGGACGCGCTACTGTTTTCACTGCGGAGTGAATGATTTGAAGTCAGCATCTCCCACGACTGCAGTAGAGATCTGGTGCAGTGTATCAGACACATCAAGAAAGGAAATCCTGGTCTCAAAATAATCGTTAGCAAAATAGCTCCAGTCACAGATACTCAACTAAACATCAAGAGAGATCTGTTCAACGCCCTCCTGACATCTGAGCTAAATGAAGACAGCGACATCAGCCTGATCAGCCATAATAACCTGCGTACGAGCTCCTGGCATCTCCGTGACGGCCTTCACCCCCCCCAACAGTGGTGCCAGCGTCCTGGCCAGAAACATCGGGCATCACGTGAGAGACCTGCTGTGGAGCCGACCCCGCAAGACCGGACGATCACGGTACCAGCCATCCTGGTACTACCAGCCCTACCCGGATCCTCTGCTCTACAGCCTGGACCCCTGGAGCAACAGGTTCAGCGTGCTGGGCGACTGGTGAAAGTGGAACTTTGCAAAATCAATACCAGCACCACTTGTGACTGTAAACTCACATTGATATCCAAAATGTAGCATACAGAATCATCATCAATTTTCCATTGGCATAGTCATTAAATAATCTATGATTGTTGTTTACTTTATCTAAAATATGTTTGCACTAACATACAAATAAGTTCTGTTGATACGTGACAATTTCATATGTTAAAAGACGGTTCTTTTAAGGTATTTCAGTGGAATTGTCGATCTGTTGGCCAATTAGTACAAAAACTTGCAGAGGAAAACCACAATATATTGGCCTTACAATCCCTACACACACATAGAAACAAATTACCTAAAGTCGCTGGCTATTATTCCCCCCCCCCCCCCCCCCCCCCCCCCCCCCGTTGTTCAACAGGGGAACACTAATGACAAAATCAATGCAGCCATTTACATCAAGGAAGGAGAGAACTACACGCCCCTGTGCTAGTCCCGTTCCACCAACACACCAATTCCTATTCCTGCGCAGTCAGGGTTCGGGTAAATACTAACATCGTGTTAACTGTAGTGTCAGTCTATCTACCACGGGGACCTAACGAGCACAATTCTGAATGGTTACGATCTTTTCATTTAAGACCAGATGAAAACAATAGATATCTTATAACTGGAGATTTTAATGCTCATTCCCCGTTTTGCGAAAGGGATTGCCAGTTGATTACTAGTAACCGTTTTTATTGAAAATCTCGTCGACTCGTCCTTGTATCTTTGGAATGACGGGAGAATAACACGTGTTCCTGACAAATCTAAGCACAAGCCAAGTGCAATAGATCTAACTTTAGTATCTCCAGATCTAGCGCCACTTTGTGATTGGCAAACCCTCGATGACACTAAATAGTGATCATATTCCAATCATTACTACCTTCGAAACACAGATTTGACAAAGGAAAAAGTCCCAAAATAAATTATAAATTAGCTATCTGGGGTAAATTCACGGAATTACTAAAACCTTTCTACGTCGCCACGAAAGAACTTGATACAAAAATAATTGACGACCTATATGATCGGTTTCAGAATGCTATGCTTCTGCCGCGAATCAGTCATACCTATGATAAAACCTGTTAAATCAAGTTAAAAAAAGCATACAGGTAATGTCTGGTGGAATGAGACGTGTGAAAAAGAGAAAAAGAAGAAAAACATCAAAATGAGAGAATATTTACGAAGTAAAGGAGAAGGGCGCGCTGAAAAGCTTCTTGAGAAAAAAGAGCCAAAAATCATTTTAATTACATCACAGCACAAGCAAAACAACAATATTGGTCTAACTTTTGTAAGAATGAAATAACAAATATAAAGATTTTCAAAAAGTGTGGGAAAAGTTAAGAAACAATGAAAATGGAGTAAACTTGCCAAGGTGTCCTGTCAAGCTCCCAAACTCGGATTCCCATCTAATCTAGAAAAGGCCGAAGCTTTTGTTGACATAATTCGCCAAAAATGGCAGCAAAGATAGTTTATCAACAAAAATAGACTGCACAGAGAGCAAGAAGAAGAAAACTTCACCGAGAACAAACCAGACCCTGTTGCAAACCACTATCTGAATGCTCCCATAACAGTTCAAGAAGTAGAAGAATGTATTGCTAATCTGGAACCCAAAAAACCATCAGTGGGTTTAGATGGTATCTCTAATGAAATGCTACTCATGTCCCACCTAATACGCTTTATCTCGGGCTTCATTCAACAATGCTGGGAAAATGGCAATTTGCCTTCATTATGGAAGCATTCTATCTTAGTTCCATATACATAAACAAGGAAAACCTCGAAGTAACATAAACAGCTACCGTCCAATTGCCTAACGTCGCATACATGCAAACTAATGGAAAGAATTGTCTTGAACAAATTGCTGTACTTTTGTAATAAACATCAAATTATCCCTATAAATCAAGCTGGTTTTCTGAAAGGCAGATCAGCAACGGAACATCTATTGAAACTCACTACACATGTTAAACAGCAATTCGCAAGACGTAAAAAACATCTTGGCAACTTTCTTGACATAAGGAAAGCGTATGAACAAGTGTGGCATAAACGACTTTTGTATAGTTTATCTTCCATCCCCTTCCCTTCCTAACATTACCCACACACCTTCACAACTACTCACGCATAACTACCACTACCTCTTTCATCACCCAACGAAATCATGTATTTTATTCACCTAAACCCTTTTTTTCCCCTCAGTCCCCCCCCCCCCCCCCCCCCCCCCCTTTTTCCCCTTACCATTATTATCAATCCACCATTACCACAACCGTCACAAAGATATCACACCATCCCCAATAAACTAGACACACAACCCTAATCAATATCCCCACACCCACACCTCCCCCTACGCAAACCCCCCCCCCCCCCCCCCCCCCCCCCCCCCATCCTTTTCCTCTCCCATAATCCCCCATGTCATTTCCGCCTACCGCTATTCTCCCCCACCACATGGACAACAACAGATGAGTCATTTTTCGTTCTTTTTTTCGTTTTTCGTTCTTTGTTTTGTACTGTCCCAAATGTTAAATGTGATTTATTTTTTCGCCTGAAGAAGACCCAAGTGGTTGAAATGCATCGTGTCTTGTCATGTGCTTTGTTTGTCAATGTCACTGGCGGTAAAAACAAACTCTATTTCTAAATTTTGACTTTGTATAAACTGAAAACTATTGGAATAAATGGAACCATGTATGTTTAATGTCAAAGCTTTCCTTCAAAGTAGAATTATTCAATCAAGAATAGAGCATACATATTCCTCCACTAGAACACTGGAAATGGGTCTTCCACAAGGATCAGTATTATCTCCAATCCTAATTTAATATCCGAATTGCAGACATAACCAAAGGCTTATCCAAAGATGTAGTTTTAGTACAGTTTGCTGATGACATATGTCTGGATGAAAGTCACTATGAAAAGAAAAACCCCATTAAGATTCTTAAATTATATAAAGATCAAATATCAACATGAATTAAACAATATCAGTAGTTTCTTACATGAAAATGGATTGACACTGTTGGGAGAAAAAAACAAATCTAATGCTTTTTAACTCTGGATATGACCCAGACAAACTTCCACAATTTACCCTGAATGGATCGGTCTTACAATACATCAAATCTGTTAAATTCTTAGGAGTATATTTAACATCAAAACTTTCATGGAACCAACATATTGAACATATTTTAAATAAAACAAGAAAAAGATTAAACTTTCTAAAGATCATAAGCAAACAAGAATGGGGACAAGATAAAGAGAGTTTAACACTCCTGTCTTCTGCGCTTGTGCTGTCTAGATTAATTTATGCTCAAGAAGTATTCTTCAGCGCTCCACAGCATCTACTTAATTAGTTACAAAGTGTAGAATTGCAAAGCATATAAACTTGCTCTTGGAGTTCCCACACATACCTGCAACATTGGGACATACTATGAAATTGGAATTTTACCTTTGAACGAGTTTCAAAAAGTGTCCTCCACCAAATTTGTTTTAAAGAACCTTTCACAAAAAAGTTTCTGTACAAATGAAGTATCTATAAATTCAGATACAGATTTTGCTAAAAGAGCAAAAGACATAAAATCAGCAAACTCTATTCAGTCATACACATCTACTCTTCTGAAAAAAAACAACATAAACCAAAGTAAAATAGCAGTCAATCCGTCCTTTCCACCCATTCCCAAATGGAAACAAACCAAAGCAAATTGTGACACAAACTATACTGAACTGAACAGAAACGATCCACCATATCTTTTAAAACGTTATGTAAATTCTCATTTGGAAGATCAATATAAGGATCATCTGCACATTTTTACAGATGGTTCAGTGTTAGATGACCATAGAGCAGGAGCAGCTTTTATAATACCAAAATTAAAAGTGGAGGAATTATATTATCTTGGCAAACACTTGTCAATATTTACTGCAGAATTAGTTGCTGTTCTAATGTCCCTAAAGCATGTTTTAAAGTCTTCCATAGAAAATTGTCAACTTTTATTGTGCAGTGATTCAAAGTCAGCCCTTTCTGCCTTACAGTCTCTAAATCCAAAGATCCGCTGTGAGACTATTACAGAAATTAATTACGTGACACATCTCCTATCGATGAAAATAATAAATGTGACTTTCTGTTGGGTGCCATCACATTGTGGAATTTCAATAAATGAGAAAGTTGATCAAGCTGCTCGGAGAGCAGCTCGCATCATTGAAGGAACGACTACTCTGAACATTCCGCTGGACCTATCAGAATGTTATACTTTAATTACTAAAGCATCCTTTAACAGTTTCAAGAGGTTATTGGAAGACACAGATAGCCAATATTATCACAACTGTATACAGCCAAATCCCGACATCCACCCCAAAACTCAATTAGACAAATTTGAAAATACGACATCTAGAGAGGTAGTAACTTGAATTCATAGGATGCGTTTAAATTCACTTCGAACCAAATACAGTAAAAAATGTTACATGCATGTGTGGGGAAACTCTCAGTGTACGTCACCTGCTACTAGATTGTCCAAGAGTAAAGAATACAGTGCTCAAAGCTGATTCTAATATTTCACATAATATACTGACTTCCATAAAAAACGCGAAAGCAAAACAAGCTGAAGGTTAGGGGCGAATTTTATTGGTCACAATTGTACAGAGTGGAAGCGAGAATTCAACGTGATTTGATTCATTACACCGGTAATGTGTGAAAATGTCATCAGCAATATGTCTTTGTGTGGAAAATCCAAGGTCACGTGACAAACCAGCTTGAAGTCCTAATACCGTGTGTGGCCACCATTTGCATGGACAACTGCTTGACACCTGCGGCTCATTGAGTGGACCAGGTGGTTGATGCGTCCCCTTGGCACACCAGCCCACACATGGACGATGGCCTGGTGAAGTTGAGCCGCTGTTGCTGGTCGTGGACGCAGGAGGTCCAACCGTCTGCCAAGTTCATCCCAAAAATGTTCTATTGGGTTTAAATCAGGACTGAGGGCTGGCCAGGGCAGCACATTGACGTTGTTATGCTGAAGAAATTGCTGGGTGGCCCTGGCTGTGTGTGGTCTTGCATTGTCCTGTTGGAATGTCCAGTTTGGGTGTTGCGCAAAAAAAGGAACGACATGGGGTCTGAGCACCTGGTGGATGTAACGCTGTGCATTGACAGCCTGTCCGCGACCAGGACCAATGTTCTGAAAGATGACTGGTCCTATGGCGTGGTTAATGCCAATTGCACCCCATATCATAACGTTCGGGCCTCCCCAGGGGTTCCGCTCTACCACACAGGAGTCAGCATAGCGTTCACCAGGTCGACGCCATATTCTGACACGACCGTCAGCCATGTCAATACAAAAACGGCTCTCAACTGAGAACAGTATGCGTCCCCACTGCTGCCTGCGCCAGTTGATTCGGGCTTGTGCCCACTGCAGCCTGTCCTGCCAGTGTCTTGGTGTCAGTACCGGACCTCTGTGAGGACGCCTACATGCCAGCCCGTTCTTCTGAAGATGCCGCCGCACAGTGTTGAGGCTGATTCGTTGCTGGAGATTCCCAGGCACCTGTCGAGCAGTGTTAGCGGCTGTTTGCCGCCTGTCCCACAGATGGGTTCGAACAAAATGGCGATCCTCTCTTGGTGTGGTGACCCGAGGACGGCCTGGCTGGGGACGATCATCAGTGGTACCAGTGACTCGCATGCGGTGCTGCAGACGATAGATGGTTGAGATGTGGACGTTAAAGATGTTGGCGACCTGCCTGGCATCAACACCAGCCTCCAGATGGCCTAGGGCACGATTGCGTTCCTCTGCTCGTAGTCTTGGCATCTCTGTAGCGCTCAGACGGCAAGTCGTTACCTGAACCTTGTAGCGCGGCTTTATAAAGGCTGCATGCCTGCGTACTTGTCGCTGGTTAACTTTGCTCTGCATGGTGTGCACGTGCCTCACATGCAGCAACCAGTTTGCCATTTCTGTTGACCCTCCAATGCCGGGAATGATGTGTTGCTCACACAATTTTTTCACTGCACGTGAGTCTTGGACCCAAACAACTTGCCACAATGGTTCAATATTGTATATTCACCACTTTTCACCCGAAAAATAGCCTTTCAATTTTTCGCGTTTTTTATGGAAGTCAGTATAGATCGACTCCACTGACTTTACCAAAAATTTAAAATAATTATGCTTTACTTTGTTCGATATGCCCACATCTATTACGTAGTCCAGTAGGAATTTGTCTTTAACTTTCAACAACCCCTCATACACAAAAATTACTTACTTACTTACTTACTTACACACACACACACACACACACACACACACACACACACACACACACACACACACACACACACACACACATAAACGCGCATGCACACTCATGCATCTAAATACACAGGAGCGTGCGAATGTGCGCTCACACACACACACACACACACACACACACACACACACACACACACACACACAGACCCGCGCGCGCACACACACGCACGCACGCACGCACGCACGCACTATTACACAATCCGTCTGAAATCACTTTAAGTGGGAAGACGTTAAACTGAAGAACAACAACACAGACACAGACACACACACACACACACACACACACACACACACACACACACACACACTCACACACGCACCAACGCATTTACTCGCGCGCGCGCGCACGCACGCACGCACGCACACACACACACACACACACACACACACACACACACACACACACACACACACACACATGCACGCACGCACACACGCACGCACACACGCACGCACACATACACAGAAGATGGAGAGTACACTTCGTCAAGGTCAAGGGAATCCTAGATTTGCCTTTTTAACCGGATCAGCTGTTTTAAGGCGTTTCTTCTTTCCCTTTGAACGCAGTTGTGTACCCATTGTGTGTGTGTGTGTGTGTGTGTGTGTGTGTGTGTGTGTGTGTGTGTGTGTGTGTGTGTTTACGTAACAATGTTGAAAGATGAAAGAAACAAAACAAAACACCCATAAGTGGGTCAAAAGATCACCCCTCCAAGCTTCGGCAAAACCTGAGAAATGCAATTGAGCCAGTGTTCTGCAGTGTCAAATGACTGTATCGAGCTACGTGATCCAACCATGGCGATGTAGAATGACACACATAAATTTACAACGAGCTACGTAAGCCACTCATGGCGATGTAGAATGACACACAGAGATCTACAACGAGCTACGTAAGCCACTCATGGCGATGTAGAATGACACGCAGAGATCTACAACGAGCTACGTAAGCCACTCATGGCGATGTAGAATGACACACAGAGATCTACAACGAGCTACGTAAGCCACTCATGGCGTTGTAGAATGACACACAGAGATCTACAACGAGCTACGTAAGCCACTCATGGCGATGTAGAATGACACACAGAGATCTACAACGAGCTACGTAAGCCACTCATGGCGTTGTAGAATGACACACAGAGATCTACAACGAGCTACGTAAGCCACTCATGGCGATGTAGAATGACACACAGAGATCTACAACGAGCTACGTAAGCCACTCATGGCGATGTAGAATGACACACAGAGATCTACAACGAGCTACGTAAGCCACTCATGGCGATGTAGAATGACACACAGAGATCTACAACGAGCTACGTAAGCCACTCATGGCGATGTAGAATGACACACAGAGATCTACAACGAGCTACGTAAGCCACTCATGGCGATGTAGAATGACACACAGAGATCTACAACGAGCTACGTAAGCCACTCATGGCGATGTAGAATGACACACAGAGATCTACAACGAGCTACGTAAGCCACTCATGGCGATGTAGAATGACACGCAGAGATCTACAACGAGCTACGTAAGCCACTCATGGCGATGTAGAATGACACACAGAGATCTACAAC
>CM031625.1:49933489-49946303 GCA_018398815.1 Conus ventricosus
GGGGCATGACAGCAGGATGTAGTTAGTGAGATGGGCGACTGTGAGTGATGACAGCAGGATGCAGTGAGTGAGGGTGACTGTGAGTGATGACAGCATGATGTAGGGAGTGAGATGGCTGACTGTGGGTGATGACAGCAGGATGTAGGGAGTGAGATGGCTGACTGTGGGCGATGACAGCATGATGTAGGGAGTGAGATGGATGACTGTGGGTGATGACAGCAGGATGTAGGGAGTGAGATGGCTGACTGTGGGTGATGACAGCAGGATGTAGGGAGTGAGATGGCTGACTGCGAGTGATGACAGCATGATGTAGGGAGTGAGATGGCTGACTGCGAGTGATGACAGCATGATGTAGGGAGTGAGATGGCTGACTGTGGGTGATGACAGCATGATGTAGGGAGTGAGATGGCTGACTGCGAGTGATGACAGCATGATGTAGGGAGTGAGATGGCTGACTGTGAGTGATGACAGCATGATGTAGGGAGTGAGATGGCTGACTGCGAGTGATGACAGCATGATGTAGGGAGTGAGATGGCTGACTGTGAGTGATGTTAGCATGATGTAGGGAGTGAGATGGCTGACTGTGGGTGATGACAGCATGATGTAGGGAACGAGATGGCTGACTATGAGTGATGACAGCATGATGTAGTGAATGAGATGGGTGATCGAGTGATGACAGCAGGATATAGTGAGTGAGATGGGTGACTGAGACTGGACATCACATCTTCCACAATGTGTTTTTGACAAATCACTAGCAAGGGCAAGAGAAGTGTGAGATACAACATAGTTCCCTGTTAACGTTCATTAAATGAATATGGTTTCGATTAAACTCGTGGTGTCATGTGAAATCAGAGTGGAGAAACACATAGCTACAAGGTTTGAAAGTATGCCAATCTTGTCAACGACCAACTATCTGGCTGTCGAGCCAAAGCACTTGCCACAGAGGTCGGAAAAAAGGGGTTGCTCACACATGTTTACTGGATCACACAGAACAGCCTCCGGTTTCAGGACAGGGAAGAACACGAGCCCTACAGACAATGCCAGAAACAGCGTAGAAGTGCTCTAGCTGGGTTTGGTCGTGGAGACATGGACGTAAACTGTATAAATTAGATTTCTAACTTGCAACGGTTGTTTGACAACTATGAGGCTTAAGACATCAGTCACAAGGAAGCACATTATCACGGACATGAACTTTCGAATCAAGACAGACATAAAAAAAAAAGTTAAAGCAGAAAAGCATATTGGGATAATGACTTGAATGAAGCCTCTCTCTCTCTCTCTCTCTCTGTCTCTCTCTCTCTCTCTCTCTCTCTCTCTCTCTCTCTCTTTCACACACACACACACACACACACACACACACACACACACACACACACACACACACACACACACACACGGAGTTAAAGTCTTTTACCATTTTTAGGTAGCTGCCTTCCACTGTCCAGCTCCTCCAGTTTTGTTCCTTCACAACGAAACTAACGATCTGGTCTGCCTAGTCATGTGTAGCACTAGTCACGCTCAGTATATTACAGACATTAGTTTTCTTCCTTCACAACGAAACTAACGATCTGGTCTGCCTAGTCATGTGTAGCACTAGTCACGCTCAGTATATTACAGACATTAGTTTTCTTCCTTCACAACGAAACTAACGATCTGGTCTGCCTAGTCATGTGTAGCACTAGTCACGCTCAGTATATTACAGACATTCGACACACGATTTGTCTTGACTGAATTACCCAATATCATTACTCACACAGTTAAAGTGAGAGTCGGCGTTTATCCATTCTGATCAAGCGTAATCGGTAGTGTCGACATCTTTCAATAGTATTCATCTCAAGGCGAAGTATACAAAATATGAAATGTGTATGTGTATTTTTAAAGACACTAGGGTATATTTTAATACATACAAGTGTGTGTGTGTGTGTGTGTGTGTGTGTGTGTGTGTGTGTGTGTGTGTGTGTGTGTGTGTGTGTGTGTGTGTGTGTGTGTGTCTGTGTGTGTGTGTGTGTGTGTGTGTGTGTGTGTGTGTGTGTGTGTGTGTGTGTGTTTCTCGATCACAGATGGGAATGCTTCAAATTCATATAAACCAATTCAAGAAAGGAGTTGAACCTAAGATTTCGGAATGATAATGTAGTGAGCTAAACATGCCTTGAGCTCAGGCAAATCAGCCCCAAACCATGGAAGCTACACACAGAGACTCCACCAAGTTGTAAAGCGAATCGCACACGTAGTTAGTACTGTCGGTGATAACGCTCCGCACCAGAAGCTTCAGCAACAACATTCTGCACGGCAGGAAGCAGCACACCATGGTCTAGGACAGCTGTGACATCCAGAGCAGGAGAGCTGAATTTGCTGAATGGAGTTCATGAATGCAGAGCATGACAGCTGAATTTGCTGAATGGAGTTCATGAATGCAGAGCATGAGAGCTGAATTCGCTGAATGGAGTTCATGAATGGGAGGGGACAGCAAACCTTCAGGAAACCAACAAGGATGGCATTAGACCGGATATTGTATTCATTTACGTTTACCAAATGAAATCATTCCGGTTGAACTTACTGCACCATTTGAAAGTAGCAACTATAGCACTGAGAAGTATGTCAGCATACCCTCCACCTTGACATATTCCAGCAGTAAGACGCAAGTCCATGACACAGAGGCTGTAGCAAAGGGGGTTGAAGACACATCCCCAGTGATCTATGGAAATAACTCACAGTTTCTGAAGGCACATCCTCAGTGATCTATGGAAATGACTCACAGTTTCTGGGAAAAACGAGGACCAGAACCCTACAGGTCAGGGCAACAGTAGCTGAAATGAATTCCTGTTGTGTCTTGTCCAGGAGGAACAAAAGTCACTTTCCGAGATCTGAGTTCCACAGGCGGCGACAGGTGTCCCACAATAAAGCAGTTAAGACGTCTACCAAAAGGCAACTTGACCTTACGCTGCCCGCTCATCCTGGAAGAGCAGTTCGAATCCAAGCGTGGCAGAAAAAAGCAAAAGCATTAGAGTGTAGAGTGTAAACCATTAACAGCCAAAACATTTGCACGGTAGGGCTTTTTTCTCTGGATATCTTCCAGTGCCTCGCCCCCCCCCCCCCTCCCCCTTCCATCCTATCTCGCCCTGAGGTTTTGATATCTATACACAAAAGCTTTTTTTCTATCTTAACATATGAAAGTCAAACTTTTATTTTTATTTTGAAGAGATGAGTTTTCGAAAAATCGTCATAAAAGTAAACACATTGCCAACGGTTCACTAATCTTTCTTCAGTCGAGCTTGGTATTCACCTGTGATCGTGTTCTCATCCACCCGTTCATGCAATTTATTGTTTACAATAAAGCTATAAAATACGCCAGTCACATAACACACAGATATGTCCGTGTAAATCTCAGGGTCACTTTGAGTTTTCTGTCGTTCGTGTAGACTGCAGGTTCAGGCACTGGCGAATGCTGCAGTATGTCCAACGCTCCCTAGGAACACAAACCGTGTACCTCACGGGTAGGTCACAGACTGCAGTTTCAGGCACTGGCGAATGCTGCAGTATGTCCAACGCTCCCTAGGAACACAAACCGTGTACCTCACGGGTAGGTCACAGACTGCAGTTTCAGGCACTGGCGAATGCTGCAGTATGTCCAACGCTCCCTAGGAACACAAACCGTGTACCTCACAGGTAGGTCACAGACTGCAGTTTCAGGCACTGGCGAATGCTGCAGTATGTCCAACGCTCCCTAGGAACACAAACCGTGTACCTCACGGGTAGGTCACAGACTGCAGTTTCAGGCACTGGCGAATGCTGCAGTATGTCCAACGCTCCCTAGGAACACAAACCGTGTACCTCACGGGTAGGTCACAGACTGCAGTTTCAGGCACTGGCGAATGCTGCAGTATGTCCAACGCTCCCTAGGAACACAAACCGTGTACCTCACGGGTAGGTCACAGACTGCAGTTTCAGGCACTGGCGAATGCTGCAGTATGTCCAACGCTCCCTAGGAACACAAACCGTGTACCTCACGGGTAGGTCACAGACTGCAGTTTCAGGCACTGGCGAATGCTGCAGTATGTCCAACGCTCCCTAGGAAAACAAACCGTGTACCTCACGGGTAGGTCACAGACTGCAGTTTCAGGCACTGGCGAATGCTGCAGTATGTCCAACGCTCCCTAGGAAAACAAACCGTGTACCTCACGGGTAGGTCACAGACTGCAGTTTCAGGCACTGGCGAATGCTGCAGTATGTCCAACGCTCCCTAGGAAAACAAACCGTGTACCTCACGGGTAGGTCAACAGGCTCAGCTCCTGCTCCAAAGCTCTGGTGCGTTGGTCAGTTCAGAAGAAGCGTTTTACTGTCATATGAGACGTGCGGCAGAGGCACACTGTGAAGTCACTCTTGCAGGGGTTTGTGAACATGATGTATGTTGTGAGCACGATGTATGATGGGAACATGATGTACGTTCTGAACAGGATTTATGTTGTGAGCATGATGTATGATTATAACATGATGTACGCTGTGAACAGGATTTATGTTGTGAGAAAGATGTATGTTGAGAACATGATGTACGTTTTGAACAGGATTTGTGTGTGGACAGAGGCATAATTGTGCGTTCTGTCAAATCATTAGCAGGCTATACATTCTCAGATCAAATGAAATGATGAACAGGGTTCATCAAACAATAAGAGATTGAGTAATCTGTATATTTCAACATTTCATATGTATGCTCTTTCAGGCGGATGCTTTACTAGATTGGTGATGGCTGAAAGTTCATCTTCTCTTGACATACGGCTATCTAGACAATGATCATCGATAAATTCCAAAACATTGCAGGCTTTTTAGGTGTTGCCAGAAACCACGTCATCTCATCAGTCATTTTTCACTCTCTGTTTGATTTAGCGTCGATGTTCTTGAGGAAGCAACAGTGATTGTAGAATCATTCTATGGTATCGAAATCTTACATTTGTGATGAAGCGGAT
This sequence comes from Conus ventricosus, assembly GCA_018398815.1. Classification (NCBI taxonomy): domain Eukaryota; kingdom Metazoa; phylum Mollusca; class Gastropoda; order Neogastropoda; family Conidae; genus Conus; species Conus ventricosus. Next base: position 49,938,451 of record CM031625.1, read on the forward strand.
ATTCAAGAAGACGACTTGCTTGGTAGTATCAGTCACAGTACACTTTCACAAGGTCGCAGCTTTAAATGCCTGATGCAACGAATGAATGTACATCCTGACTTTTCAAACTCCATAATAAACAATGTAGACATCAGGGAGTACGTGTCGCCGTTTCGAACAGATTTGCCTCTTTGATCAAAGAATCTGCTTATCTCTTTCTCAGTTTCTTAGCTGGAGGCATTTCTTCGCATTCTGGCGGCCCCAACTCCACTCCCGTGGTTGCATGTGATCACTACAGGGCTCCATATTGACAGGAAATCAATATATTAAACATAGATACATGACTGACGTGCAACAACTGACTTTTTTTTCATCTTGAGAGAGAGAGAGAGATCAGAACACAGAAAACCTACATTCGATCAAGGATTGAGATTTTAGGAGAGCCTTTTCTTCCAGTCGATCTTTCCTAAGCTAAATTATGCGATGACATTAAAACAAGAAAGAAAGAAAACTGATAGAAAATGATACGCACACAGAATTATGGACTACATGATTCACACACACACACACACACACACACACACACACACACACACACACACACACACACACACACACACACACACACACTTTCTTGTAAGTTGGTTAAACTGTGACTAAATGACGATGTTTGTTGTATATTTGGGATTGTTGTTGGAGTTCGTGACTATGTTGATGATGATGGTGGTGGTGGTGGCATTGGTAAGAAACAAAACACAGCATTCTAAAAGAAGTAATTTTCCTCACTGAGTGAGGATAATGAGTGGCATTATTTACTGAGATGACTAGTGAGGAAACGCCGTACACATTTGTGATAGTCGATGATTTAAGCGATAACTGCAAAGTACTTCTGTGAAACAGTGCAATCTACACCAAAGAGTGTGTGAAATATTTTCAAAGTTCTTTCTTGAAGGTATGCAGTGAACGACATAATCTTAGGTTTGCGAGAAGAAAGTTCCCAACGGAACTAGTTTGGAACATGTCGGCCTGTCAATAGGTCTGGAATGAAGGGAGGTGCCATCGGCAAAAAAATCACACACTTCACTAGGGTGTGAAATTATATATTATTATATTGGGTATTTATATAGCGCCTATCCTCGGTCACAGACCAAGCTCTAAGCGCTTTACAATAAACACACTACCTCACTCACTCAACGGGCTGCCTACCCAGGTAGAGCCGGCCGAAGAGCAGCCTACTGGCGCTCATTCAGTCGTTTCCCGTACCATTCAAATATCAGTCACTCATTTTCATTTATCTCATTTATTCCTCCAGTCTCTCACATGGGATGCATACGTTGTTTATACGTGTCCTCCGCTTCCACCGGTACACGATGGCACACGACAACAGTAAGTGACAATTTTTGTGGCTTGGTAAGAAATACCAGGCGGCTATCTTCAATTTACATAAATTTTGCCAGGGCAGCGGGGAACCCCCCTGCTCTTTTCGATTTTCAACTGCCATGGGTTCTTTAACGTGTGCAGGGGGCCAGGAAGGCACACGGGTCCGACTCGCTTATAGTCCCCATCCGATGGACTTGACGTTCAGTACGATTTGTCATTCAAACTGGGAAATTAAGTATGGGATATCATTGAAAATCAAACAGAATAGACGTGGTCCTCATACAGAACCTTGGGGCACTCCAGATTTTGTAATGTTTGTAGATGAGAAGCTGCTATTGCTAAAGACATGTGTTTTGTTGGTCAGACACGATTCAAAGAATAATGCTGTGTTCTGGTTTTGAAGATATAAAGTTACAATTTTAAGTAGTATTTTGTGTTTGATAAATTATCGAAAGCCTTTTTGAATCAAGAAAGACAGCACCTGTTATTTTGCTTTGGTTCATTTCGGACAGCCATGTATCGCAGATACGGACTAAGGCAGTGTAACAAGAATGCTGATAGCGGAAACCCAACTGAAAGGGGTAGAGAAGTTTACTGCTCACAAGATATTATATGAGGTGTTTGTGGACATGTTTTTTGAAGTGGCTTTAATACAACAGAGATGAGAGAATAAGTTCTGAAAATTGTTGAAGTCTCTGAAGTCTCTTGACTTGGGCACTGGAATATTTTTGCTGTTTTAAGAGCAGTAGAGTATTTCTATACACTTGTATAGAAATGTTAGGGGTTCAACTAATATGGAAATGCAAGTTTTGAAGGGAAGCATTTACTTATCTGATCCATTAATTTTTTTTAGGTCGTCAATGACAGCGCGACTTCATAGACAGCACGTGGAGGTATTTTTAGTGAATGATCCGTTTTTAATGAGAGAGAGGGGGAGAGAGAGAGAGAGGGGAGACAGAGAGAGGGAGAGAGAAGAGAGAGAGAGAGAGAGAGAGAGAAACAAGACAAGACAGACAGACAAAATTCTTTATTTACGAGGATAATAGATAAGCACTGACATGCTTTTTCATACCCAGTCCTCGCCCTGAGTAGGGATTTACAACATGCAGTGAAATGAAATAATGTAAGAAAGAAAAACAAGCAAACAAAGCGGTCATGAAATTTCATAATGGAACATCGAATGAAAATACAGAGAAATGAAAAAAAAAGAATTATAAGAGAGAGAGAGAGAGAGAGAGAGAGAGAGAGAGAGAGAGAGAGAGGAGAGGAGAGAGAGAGAGAGAGAGTTTATTCATATAGGCCATGGTACATAATGAAGAGGGTAGTGTGAGCAATCTTTTCAAAGAAGAAGCAAGAATAAGTCAATAAAATATCCATCTATGTAATCCAAACAACTAAACATCAAACAGCACGCAAAAATTTTAATTCTTAACTACATACTATACTTCGAATCCTAAACGCTATGTACAAGAAACAGCAAAACGTTTTATGGTTGTTACGTTCGTGGATGCCATGAGTAGTAAAAGTCAAAATAAAGAAGGATGCTTAGAATATTGTTGATCGATTAACTGACTCCTCATATCATTCTAAATAGGACAACAGAACACAACGTGAACCTCGTTTTCTTCGGCACCTTTACATAGCGGACAGAGAAGATCGCATTTGCTACGCTTCCTATAACGGTTGTAATGAACACAAAGATCGGAAACACCTAATCTGCACTTTGTCATGGCATACCTGAAATGACAGTCCATTTAATTGATAGTCATGCTGGAACACAATGCATACATCTAAACTGTCTGTACAAAGCAAAACGGTCGCCTTTCTGAACTTGACATGACCATTCTAGCCAACTGCAATCGATCAGTCTATTTCGAAATATCCGAAGGAATTAATTTATATCTGCAATCCTCTGTTGTAGCCATACGAAACCGATGCCAAGTTCACACGATTTAATCCTGACATTTGAAACCCAATTTACTCTTCCTCATGCATCCAAATCATATAACATATCACATGGTTTCCTGGGCTACCTTGCAATTTCTATTTGTGTTATTTTCAACCAATAAGGTATACACTTTGTAGCGGAATTCAAATATAGTGGTTACCTGTTTACTTCGCCGTAGATTTAATCGTTAGGTGTTCGCGTGCTCACTCGTAAAAATTTCTTTTACACAAATGAATGAACATTTTCACAATAAGCAACAGAATCATAAAAGCCCCAAAGTTAAGCTCATACAGTGCGAGCAAGCTGTGTATATAACTGAATATTTCTTGCAGTTATTGCAACACCAAGCTGCTCTGTAAGTTGCTGGCATGGCGCTCGGTTACTTATCCTTGAATTTATTTGTTTATTGTAATTTAGTCCCTTGTGGATTCATTCCAAGAACTGGCCCTCAGCACTTGTATCTTAAGAGGTTATCGTTATATATTTCTACTTTTCACAAGAAAATGTAGCTTATTTTGCTCTTTCATGATTGTCTTGTTTCTTAGGGTGGCGCCTTTGGTTGTTTTTTTGAAAACTCGATAAACATGCTACGGTATTGCACACCAGCTTTTCTCTGGGATAGCTTTCTTCTTAAAACTGAAAAGGCAGAGGAGTCAAGTTTCCACTTTCCGCGGTCACTGAGGAGAAACAATCACGTTTCGAAATACCGGTATCTGACCAGGAGTTAGATGTTAGTGAGTTTCCTCCCCATTGGAGATGGTCTCCCCCTTGGAGACTATAAGCTTGCCGAAGGCTCATTTTGAGAAGCATTTATTATTCCCCATTCACTCTATCAAGCACATACTGTTGGTTAGGCAGAATTATCTACCACTGCAGATATGAATGCTTATCTCCCCCTATTTCTTCAATCTAAGACATAAGAGCAAACTTTATCTATCTCTATATATATATATATATATATATATATATATATATATATATATAGAGAGAGAGAGAGAGAGAGAGAGAGAGAGAGAGAGAGAGAGAGAGAGAGAGAGAGAGAGAGAGAGAGTCAATCTGTATCTCTCTGGCCTGGTTAATGCCGGGATACATTATGAAAGTAAGTGTAGTGTACAGCCCTATCATGCGGTCTCAGATCGGAATGGAAATCCATAGCATCATCTTCATCATTCTCATTCTCCTCGATCAGCATAAAATAAAAGAAAAGTATCAAATTCTGTGGCCCTTCATGCTCTGCTCTCATTGTGACCTCAGTTTCGATGTCCTCTCTGCACGTGTGGCCTTTGTTTGGTTCTGTCGGGGTCATTGGTATCGGCGAGTCCATGGGGGCGGTCGTTGGACGGACGTGGTGGCGCCCTCCGGAGGGACAGCTCACTTACGTAGGCTCCACGACTAAGCAATTATTGTCGTCAGTAGGGGGCGTAGTAGGTGGTGTAGTAGGTGGTGTAGTAGGGGGCGTAGTAGGTGGTGTCCTGCGTATGTTAGATCAGAACAAGCGCCACTGAACACCACCGAAGTGACTCGGCAGCAGTGCAGTATCTCCTCCGGTGGGTTGCCTCTTGACGACTTGACATTGGCTGCTCCCTGTGGATTGCCGGTGCTGGGGCTGCGGCGGGACTGACTGGGCTGCGGCTGTGGACGGGGTGTCGGAATGAGTGGCGTGGGTGCACTGCCCCTGAGATGGCACAGAAGATGGTACAGCAAAAAAAGAAAGAAAAAGAAAAAAAGAATTGGACGATCACTTTTCTGTAGACCAGCATAGTCAATGTCAAAGTCCGCATTATTTAGTCTCAACTTAACTTCGGAATCGTAGAAAATAATGGCCGGATACCAAAATCTCTTCTTTAAAAAAAATAATTCTGATGTTTTGAATAAGATCAGATGTACAGGTGCTATTTAAAAAAAAAAATTCTATTGTAAGTTCTTTATGATTATAATTGTGAACTGCGGAACCGCTCAAGATATATTTAGGCAAGGGAAGTTTCAACTGTTCTTCAGAAGGTATGATTCCAGTTTGTCTATATGCTTTCAAAGTGGAAGTGTGGCTATATGCTTTCAAAGTGGAAGTGTGGACTGGGACGCTATTGACAAGTGTGAATGCTGTACTGTCCACACTCTGCAGTCTTTTTCAACAGATATTTTGGAGCAGGAAAATACACTCAATGAGCATATGCTAACTTTGAATGCACGAGTGCTGTCGCCTTATGAATAACAAGAGAAGCATCCTAAACCATCATTGTTGACTTACTACTTTCGACAGAGTGAGGCTTTTTTCCAGCTTCAGTTCGAATATATTTAATTTTAAGAATTCCAGGTCCATTCCATGTTTGAAAAAATGCTCAAACGTTACTACTTTTTTCTATTTCTGTTATTTAACATTTATGTTAAAAGGGTACGGCTCGTGCCCAGCATGGGAAAAAGGCATCACGTGATCACTCTAATGGAAACATTTAATGCAATTCGTGGATCTTTTAGACAAAATGTCTTTTTATAATCACCTTCATCCATATACGAACATAACTATACTGAGCGAGCTGTACTTTATGTGACAAGGTTTGTAGGAGATTTGTATATCTAAACGTTACAAAGCATAGTTACACTTACGGATCCTTGTGGAATACCCATTCCTATTGACTAAAGATTTGAGTAAGCGTCAACAATTTTAATTGTACAACTCAAGAGTCGTGAAATTATTAGAAACATGGTTTGATGATCCTATACTGCAAGAAACTCGCTCTCTGTCTCATGTAGCTGTTACTGTGGTTTCTTTTGTTTCTGTTTGTTTTTGAAAAATCCCACTTTTATTTGTCAGTTCACGCATCAAATCATTCATTTTTTTTCTGTTCATGCATCAAAGTAATTTATTTTGTGTTTTTGCATCAAAATCGTCTACATTTTGTCGTATTGTGTTTTGTTTATAAATGTATGTTTATATTCATATTTTTAGGCTGCGTTACTTATACATTTTGTTTCGTAAACATGTGTACTGGTCTAAACTGAAACAAAAGATATTTGCAGACAATTCTGCAGTATTGAGGTCCTGCTAGTGTCATACTGAACACTGTCCTCCAGCTGATGACTTTGATGGCCAGTCTGACCACCCAAACTATGGCCAGTCGGACCACCCAAACTAACCTGTCTGATTATCATCCATCTGATTGGAGAAACTGGTCAGTTCCAGATGGCTGCATTATGGTGCTATTCAGTCAGACGAACTTCTTTCACGGGAACAACCCAGATGGTATTGTCAGTGTTGAGATGAGACGCGTTGTTCAGAAAGTCAAAAATCTTATTCTTCTGTTGCTGTTTGTGATTGGAGGGCCAGCTAACGTCATCAACATGGTGGTGTTCTACAAGCAGGGTCTGAAGGACCGTGTCACGTTGTGTCTGTTTTTCCTGGCCCTCACTGACGGACTGTATCTGACTTCAGAAATGGTGTTCCAAGCTGAGGAACTGTACACGCAGTTCCTCTCAAGGCGAGGAGTGGGATCCCTCTTTACGTTTGTGATCAACAATAACTTGTTAATTCTTTTAGGTACTTTTTATGCTTCCCCCATATTTTGCGCCATACTTGCCATAGAAAGATGTCTCTGTGTTTTCAATCCGTTAAAATTTCAAACCCTGATGCGAACTAGGACGATGGCAGTTATCATCTTTGTAGTGTATATTTCTGTATACGCATTGTCATCGGCCCTGTTTGTCAGGTATCGTATTGGATGTTTATATGATCCCATGTATAGTATCCGCATCATGGCAGCCATTGAAGGGGAATTCTACAAAGCTAACAAGGACCTGATCAATTTCATGGAAGGCATAGTGTTTGGTGTTGGTGTCCTTGGAGGAACGATGGTGGTGGTGACGATAGCCACAGTTCTGACTATTGTGAAACTTCGTCAGATCAGGCAATGGAGATCAGAGACATCTTCGTTCTCATCACGTGACATAGCTCTGACGAAAATGCTTGTAAGCAGCTCTATCTTGTTCATCGTCTGTATGTCACCCTATGCTCTGTTCAACGTCATTCGGCTCTTTTTCCCTGAAGTGGACTACGGACAAAGTAAGCATAACTTATTTGTATGTTGTAGGTGGATTGGTGTGGCGATTCTCTGGATCAAGCTGTGCTCCAACATCTTTGTGTATTACACGATGGGTTCTCGCTATCGGGACACGTTCTGGACGGTCTTCCAGACAAAGGGAAAGCAGCACACATCAAAAGCCATTCACTAGGAGCCTGGCTTCACTGGTCTCTGTGCTACTGCTAGCCACGCGTCACCCCAACAAGACAATATGACAAGACCGTAGGCTCCTGCATATCCGTTTTAATCATGGTTGTCTAACAGGCCAAGATTGTAATAATGGGGGAATGTGTATACATGCAACTGGAAATTTAAAATGATCAGATCGATAAAACTTTTCTGAAATTAACCTAGAACTTCCTGAAACCACACCAAGAGTTCCAGGAAGCCCCAATGTTTACGACAGGGTTACATTTGATCATTGTTTTAAAGATACCATGTGACGTGGCGTGATACTCATAGCTCAGAGC
>CM031625.1:49954007-49977222 GCA_018398815.1 Conus ventricosus
AAGTCTTTTAAAACTGAGTTATATTTTTGACATAAAATCCACACACTTATTCCAGCATGTCTTCCACTGAAGGCTAGTTTTGACAAAGTGTTTCTCTTTTTAACTATGTCTCTTTCTGCCGAACAGTCATCTATAATAAATAGTGTATGCGTTCCTTTAAACGCTCTATAAAAGTATTCTAAACACTCACTCAGTTTATTGCTAGGATCAACTAAATATATGTCATCATCTGTCCATATAAACCTTCTATCATGATATGCTTTGTTAAATTCAAGTGTTGGACAGAAAATCACAATATAATCAAAATTATAGCGATAAACTGTTTGTAATAGGTCTAGGACAAATATTGTTTTTCCACAGCCAGTCCGCCCACAAATCAATGAACAATGAGGCTCTTTTGGCATAAAGTTTAACTGCTCCATAGTTTTTATAACAGAATTTAATTTAATTTAATCCTGTTATTATATTTATCATACTCTCTGTCAGAACTTGTTCAGTATAATAAAACCCTATAAGGCCTAAATGTGTAAGATTAATCCAATTCAGTTCTGTAAGATTGTTTCTATTTAGACTAATATTGATATTTTTGCTTGTTGTTATGACCTTAATATCCTCACCATTGTGAAGAATGACGACAGTAACTTTAAGTTTTTCAACATCTAAGTTTTGCCAGCTAATTAGAATTCCTTTTAAAAGGACGTCACTAACGCCCACAACCCCATCCCTCTTCTCATCTTTTAAGACAGAAATTTCAAATATCATTGTGAACGTGGCTCCTAATTTCATTTGTGGAAAGAACTGTAATTTTGTAGAAGCTTCCTTTAAAACCGTTTCTCTTCTGTGGAGGATATACTGTTTATTCTCATACGGCGTTATTTCAATCTCTTTCCGACTATTGTCCTCTGGCATAAGACTTACATGTAAAGGGCCAGAGTTGAATGCTTTTCTGAAACTTTTTTGGCGGTCAAAAAATGTAAATGGGCTTATGAATTCAAATTTTATGTCCCATTCTAAATATGGTTCTAAGTGCCATTTGCTGTCAGGTTTTTGAACTATTTTATATTCATACTGGCCAGCATTATTTGCTTCTACATTGCGTAGTTGTTCTAGTTTAGGAAACCTTTTGTTGTCGCTTACTTCTTTACGTTTATAATCACCATCTTTAGTGTACTCAAAACCATACAAAGCGCCTATCTCACCGTTCTGTTCAAAGTCCGCAACGTCTGCAAGGTCTTTTAATTCTAAAGTTACACACCTCACAGGCGCTAATGTAACTCCTGATTCTTCTGGCCCACGCGACATTATTTTTTAGTACAGTTTATTATTTTATTTCCAAAACAATGTGTAGATTATCACATTTCACAACTTTTCCTGTTTTGTCTGCGATTTTTATATTTAATGATCCGACCCTCCCACAAACTAATCTTTTAAACTGTAAATTAGGGAATTGTATAATTTCATAATCGCAATATGCAGCTTTCCCTGACGGAAGAGCTCTTAAAACAGTTGAGGGTCTTCCATCATATAAGTTTTCATCAGTGCTCAGCTCATCTAAATGAACATAGAGTAATGAATGTAATGCAAGATCGAGCGGATTTTCCCCCTCATAAGTAGTTTTGTCTGGTGTAACTCTAAATCTATGATTGTCAGCTGCAAAGCCTAACATTTTAGCTAGCTCTTTATCAAAATAGTAACCTCCTTCTTCTTCAGGCTTGAATGTTAACATTGTTTTTAGATTTGCATTGTTAAGCTTGAGAGTAATGTTGAAGTTACTCATTGCTTCTTTTAGTGAGCAAAACCCGTAATAACCATCAGGTATTGTTAACTGGCTAACTTTGGCCCCTGATTTGTCAACTTTTAGAATCTTGTTATTCTCCTTGGATTCACTTATATTAAACCATACGACTTTGTAAAAAATTTCATGGAGTGCGACCGTTCTGGTTCCGCAATCGTTATCAATAGCATGTTCTAAAAACGAAGGACGGTCTTGAGTTGTTATTGTTACAAACATTTTTTAAACGAAATAAAAATGAGTGCATTCAAATATACTGGCGCAAAATATTCTGTTGGACCGCACTACAATCTTAAAAACATAACAACTGATACTCTTGACATTTCTGTGACTCAGTCTGACACCGTTCAAGTAAAGGTTAGTACTCCATTGAACAGCTATCTTAACCCTCCTATTAAAAACGACCACATCCCAAAAGTGTGGTTTAGTCATCCGATGCAGTTTTATCAGAACCAGTTAAACTTTGCTGTGTTTTGTGCATCAACTGGGTGTGGAGTGTCGCATGCTGATCATTTAAATCACCCTAATTCTTTGGTGAGGTCAGTGTATAGATTTCATTTCTATTACACCTTCTGGCGTATTTTGACTGAACTGCAAGCACCATTACCAAATGACAAACCGTTTAATCCATTCAGCAACAGAATAGACATGAAGGCTTTTGAAAGGATCTGTAACGAATTTAATATTAAGGTCAAGACAGACTTTAGACAAAAGTTGGATCTTAATCATGGTCTAGGCACCCCTTATTTTTGGGGTGTGCACAGAAAGTATAACTATGACTGGAATCCTCCTTACACATCTTTCTCTTCACGCACAGCTGTTCACCTCGGGTCCATAAAGCAAGAGCATAAAACAGCATGGACAACATTTATATTAGACGCTTCTAAGGGCCTAACTAGAGCAGGAATAGAACGAATAAACGACTCTATTCGTACTTACGTTTGGTGTTTGCTAGGTTCGCAAGCACAAACGAGATCGAGCATAACAGATCCTTCTACTGGTTTTGACGCACAAAAACAATACTTAGCAAATTTAGAGGACGCCATTAATTCTACAGTTGATTTACCTTCAAGTATAAAAATGTACCAAAATGTTTTACAATGCGCAAGATCGAAAGTAGACTTTGCTGTTGGCACTGGTTTATACATGCTGCCTTCTGACCTCAGACTCCAGATAGGAACAATAATAAACTACAATAATGAAATCCTTGTGGCCGGCAGTGAACAGAAAGTCGGAAAAAACGAAATAAATTCTGAGCCAGTAATATTGCAAGCAGTAAACAAACAAGTCGACCCCCCAAGAATAAGTCATCCAATCCCGTGGCCCAAAGCCCAGTGACTGTCAAAAAAATAATGACCATGAATATGAAAAGACAGCACTTGTTTTTGGATTAACTGGCCTAGGATTACTTGGTCTTTATCTTACTAAAAATTAACCCAACTATTAAGAGAACTAATGCCCATAAGTGCTCGGCCATAAGCCAACTACTTTGCCTGCAGTGACAAAAGCCAGCTAACGACACCCCCTAATATACCCGGTAAAGCGTCCACGGCTTTACTGGCTATTTTTTTTTAATAAACTTGCAAGATGATCAAGCTGTTTTTTTACCCATGATTTGTCAGGCGGAGGATGGAGGGGATGGCAGTGGAGCACTGACCCGGGACCACCGCCACCTGTAATAGCCATCACCAGTGTACTTATTGCAAATCCTAAGGCTGTTATAACGCTTACTAATGTGACTCCTTGCTCGCTAAACAACGTTGTATTCGTTTGCTAGTGTTGTGTCTTCATATAAAATTTTTTGGATAGTTTCTCTTATTCTGGTTGCTTGAGATCGTAATTGTTCTTGGTAAGTAGACAACTCTTTTAGTATTGCTGATCTTTGTATTTTAAGTTCTTTTAGTCTTTGTGTTATTTCTTCTTTATCATCACGCCCTAAGTTGGCGTCATCAGCCTCAGCGAGTTTTTCTTCTTCTTTTTTTATACGCTCATCTAGTTCATCCCACTTTTGCTGACTTTTTTTTAATTCGTCTCTGATGGCTCTCAAAGAATGACAAGGGCCACTAGGTCTTGCTTGGGTATCGGCGGGTCGTGGATAGTTTTTAATGCTGTTTCTTCTGATAAACTGGTTTCTGCTTCTATTATTTTGTTTGCTGTCTGACTTAAATCTTTAAGTTCCATGTTTTGTATTTGGTTATCTGTTGGGTTTCTTGTAGTGTGTTTTGAAGTTTAGCAACTGCCTCCCCCTTAATTTTGGTTTAACAATAACAATGCCAAGGCGATTTCGTTCACCCACTTTAAGTCTTTGTCTAATTGTTTCCGCGCTCACAAACTTAATGGGTCTCGTTTATCTGTAAGCGGAACACGTTGTCCTTGATTGTTTTTCACATACAAATGGTCATCATCGTCTACTTCAAAATCATCAGGGGGTATAATTCGGGAGGTTCTTGACCTAAACTTTGGTAAAATGATCTGACCTTACTTTCTGTTCAATTCACGCCGCAATGAGTGCAATGAGCGATGCTGTGTCAAAGGAGTCATTTCACTCATGTCGTCTCCAGGATCAAAAACATCATAATCTTCTTCACTTTCAATTCCTGCCATGTTTTTAAATAATTAACTTTTTATTTTGTTTTATAAAAAATGTCGCAAAACATATGGTTCAATTCTTGACCCGCATGAAGACTGAAAGATCCCTTTGGTGTGAAGGGAAATAAACGGAATATTATTGTTCCAAATAATCCATCTACTAATTGATGCAGATCAAATTCTTACTGTCAAATTTCCAGACCTAGGAGCAGATGAAGTGATTGTGCCAGGCTCTGCGCGACTTACTTTCAAAATAGGACTCGAATCAACAACAGACACAAACAGGACAGTTGTCCAGAATCTGGGACGGGCAATTGTTAAGAAAATTTCTATAAAACTTGAGGGGCAAGAAATATTTTCTTTACATAATGCAGACATATTTTTAACCTATTCTGATCTATGGCTGACCGCGAATGAAAGGAATGATCTTGCGTTTCAAGGAATTGAAAATAATGAAGCACTAAAACACAGAATAGGGGCCGCAGATGCTAAAGACGGCAAAAAGCCGAAGCTGTAAGTTATGCGTATGGAAATCGCTTTTCCATCCCCTTGGATTTTGAGTTGTTAAGTGCGCATGCGCCATACTTTCAAGGAGCATTAAAAGACAGATTGTCATATGAATAACTTTTAATGAATACAAACGTGTTATTAAATCTGCAGACACGAAGCAAAGTACAGCATTTCTGACATCGCGCTAGAGTTTGACATTGTTAGCAACCCTCACTTAGCAAGGCTGATTGAGCAGCAATATCAGTCAAAATTAGCAATATATTACGAAAGAGTGATTCACCATTCTAACATCCTAAAAGCAGGGCAGACACGATATGGAATTTCAGTTTTAGCGTCTCAGCAAGATCACTCAAAGGTATTTTATTGCTGTGCGAAGATGAAGAACCATTTAAAAGACAAACTGAAAAGTTTCTTAATCCTAAAATAATGAAAGTACAATGTACAATTGAGGGTAGTCCTAACCAAATCTACGCTAGTGGGCTTAAACCTTATCAGCATTTTGATGAAATAAGAAAAATGTTTGGAGGCGGGAGGCATAGAAGTCCAACGTAGACCTTGTGTCTAAAGATCTACACCTTCACAGTGTTAGACTCGATGATTATTTAACAACAAATACGGTTTATGGATTGACCTAAGGTCAACAGAGGATAATCAGTTGCATGAAGTGGGAGAACGGTTAAAGACATAATAAACATTCAAATTGATAAAGAAAAAGATGGCGATAAACTGCTTAATGTATATTTGTTTTTAGTATGATGCGCAGCTGAATATTCAAGATAACAGATTAAAAGATATACATTACTAAATTATTTTTTTATTTTAAAAAAAGCACATCTGTTACGCATTATCCAAAAGTACCTACAGCGCCAGAGTCGCCAAAAGAAGGGATAGTAGAAACCCCCTAACATAAAAACCTTCAGATTAACCAACATTACACAATGCAACAAAAACTAGAGCAGGACCTTTCAAATACAGCAAAACAAACGAAGGTATTCTGCTGCCTTTAATGCTGTTACATATGTTAATACTGGAGCATCAACTGTAAGTGCTCTATCAGCGGGAACAAGTGTAGGCCTCTTAGCAACAGGTGTTGGTGCACCCGCAGCTTTACCTCTAGGCGTTTGTCTTTAGCTCTTGGGTGTGTTCATTAGCTGTAAGTGCTGCTAGCAAAAAATTAAAAACTAAACTCCAAAAGCACACAGCTATGGTTCAACTAATAACAGCTAAACTTAGTTCGTTCAAACTGACAATAAATAAAGCGCTAGTTGACTCAAACATCATGGATGAAGAATGTAGTCGTTTACAGGCCGATTTTGATGACTATAAAAGACAAAAGTTTGATCTTCAAAAAAGGCAAGGGCAAGTTTTTCTCAACAGCCAGACACCGGGCAGATAAAAAAGGAATGTTTAAAAAAGTAAACGAGACATTAAACTCTGTCTAAACAGCTCACATTAACAACATCAAAGGGCGTTATACTTTAGTTTATGAGTCCAAGCACAAAAAGACCGTTGATATTGATTCTGATTAAGTATTTTTTTTTAATTTAATAAATATTTTGAGTTAGAAAGAAAGCTCTCACCATAGATAAAATATATGATGGACAAGACGAATTGTTTGAAGGAATGCTTAAGGGAGAGCGTTTGTCAAAAGCTTTAAATGATGTTAATCTAGAAGTCATTGATCCAACAAACGTACAGGCAAGTGTTGTGCATGCTATTTCTCAAGTTCCAGGTAAACTAACAATAGACCCACCAGTTAAAGTAATGTTAACTGTTTTAATCGACTATATAACAATAAATGAAGAAAATCAGAAGTCTGGGTCTCAACTAAACAACAGGTTATTCTTTCTCATAATGACTTAACACCTGGTTGGGCAAACCAACTGCTTACACAGTTTGATGTGGCCGCTGAAGAAGCCAAAATGAGAGGCTCTGGTTGGTCAGAGGGCGAAGTCTTAGAGATCAGATTAAAACAGGCTAAGTATGAGCCGATTGTTGGCAGGTCTTACATTCCACTACCTCCAGCATTAGTCGCAAAAAGAGCAGTTCTAAACATAAAGAATTCGGACAACAAATGTTTTATGTGGTGTGTTCTTGCAAGGCTGCATTACGTCCGCAAAAACGCAGAGAGAGTATCTAACTATGAACCTTACATCAATGATCTTAACTTTAGTGGAATATCCTTTCCTGTTAGCGTGGACAAAATTGATCAGTTTGAAGAACAAAACAAACCAATAACTGTTAATGTATACACATGGTCTGAGGAAACAAATTTGGTGCCTATTAGAGTGTTTAAAGACAGCCCCACAATAGGCGATCCGGCCAAAAGTCATGTGGACTTACTCCTAATGTCTTCGCCAACAGGGTTGCCTCAACATTACACATTGATACGCACAATGAGTAGATTATTAGCGCATACTTCAAAACATGGTCATAAACAAGAATTCTGTAGAAAATGTTTAACAAGAATTCCATCTGCTCCAGCCGCGCTTGAACATATTAAAACATTGTAAAAGTTCTGTAGACTGTAATACAGAACTAATTACGCCCCCGCCTGGATCTAAAGTTAGTTTTAAGAACTGGAAACGGCTGCAAACAAGTCCATACGAAGTTTACGCAGACTTCGAGTCGCTTATTGTTCCTTATGAAGGGCCAATCCCACAGAAACTTCCGAAAACTGTCTTAGTGAGTATCATCAGATTTGTTCATTTGCTTCATTATTGTCAGGTCGGATGGCGCCCATTCAAAGCCAGAATTATATAGAGGCCTAATGCTTCAGATACTTCTTAGAACGCATGCAGCAAGTGCGTAACGCCCTGTTCTAATAATCTGAATCTCTCAGATATTATTATGACTCCTGAAGATCAACAACAGTATGACTCAGCCACACATTGTTGGAATTGTGGTTTAGAACTAACGAGTGAAAATCCGACAGTAAGAGACCATGATCACATTAGCGGAAAGTTCAGAGGAGCAGCGCACAGCAACTGCAATCTTCAACTAAAGTTTGAACCAAAGACATGGAAGCTGCCCATCTTCTTTCATAACTTGCGAGGTTACGACTCTCATCTTATAATGCAAGCAGTAACCGAAGACTCCAGGGTGTCATGCATTGCACAGTCTTCAGAAAAGTACATGTGTTTCACTTTAAATAACATGTCTTTTTATGACTCTATGCAACACCTGATGGGATCGTTAGAGTCACTGGCTATGTCCTTAAAGTCCTGCCCAATAACAGAAGAATATTTGACTCAACTCTTGTTAGAAAGGGCGTTTACCCTTATGAGTACATGAACAGTTGGGAAAGGTTTGATGAAGATACACTTCCCCATAAAGACGCGTTCTTTTCTAGTCTTAGAGGAAGGTTATCAGTGATTCTGATTACCAGCATGCTCAAGAAGCATGGCAGAAGTTAGATTCTAAAACGATGGGAGACTATCATGACTCATACTTGATGGATAATACATGTTTGTTGGGGGGACGTCTTTGAAAATTATAAAAAGGGACCTGCATGAAACATTATAGACTGGTTTCCTGCGCATTACATTTCCGCGCCCGGGATGGTTGGGACGCTTTCTTAAAATTTACAGGAGTACAGATTGATTTATTGTCAGTTTTACATTGATTCAGATGTTTGAAAACGGATTGCGTGGAGGAATTAGTATGGCGTGCATCATTTACTGTAAAGCAAACAACAAATTTACCTAGATGATTATGATCCAAGTAAAAGTCTAACTATCTCATGTATTTAGATGCAAACAATCTGTATGGATGGGCAATGGCGCTTTCACTTCCATTACGTAACTTTAAAAGTACACAGACGGCGGTACGAATAATTTTCAAGGAGCATTAAAGTGGTTTGAGCAGTTTGACGCCAGATCAACAGCGTGGATACATTCTAGAAGTTGACTTAGAATACCTCAGGAACTCCATGACCTACATAATGACTATCCATTAGCAGCAGAAAGTCTAAAGATGGCAAAAACAGACCCGCCTAAACTTGTGCCTATCTTCGTGGCAAAAAAATATGTCTGTCATTACAGACTTCTACAATTTATTTAATACAGGTTTAAAGTTGAGAGCAGTTCATGTATAATTTGCTTTTGATCAAGAACAGTTCATGAAACCATACATCATGAAGAACACTGATCTTAGAACTAACCCACGGGTTTGCTTCAGAAAAAGACTTTTCAAGCTGATGAACACAGCTGTTTCGGAAAGACTATGGAAAATCCACACAAGCGTAAAGATGTCAGATTGGTCACCAAAGAGAAAGAAGCAATTAAGCTGACTTCAAAACCTAATTATCGGGATTTTAGAAGATTTCATGATCAGCTTTTTGGATAATGATGAAAAAAAGAAAGTTAAATTGGACAAACCTGTATTTATTGGGTTTACTGTTTTAGAATTATCAAAACTTTTGATGTTAGAATTTCTTTATGACTACTTTTAAACCCCTTTTTTATCCAGAGTCCAGAGTACTTTACACAGATACAGATAGTTTTGTTATAGATATCCCTACTGAAGACATCTATAAGACATGGAAATAGAAGTAGCTAAAGGGCATGCGGGATGGTACGACAAAATCTGATTACCCTAAAGATTCACCTTTACATTCATCCGTTTAAAAAGAGGTTTTAGGAAAAATGAAGGATGAATTATCCGGGGGGGTATTAAGGAGTTTATTTGGGTTTTTAAAGGGCGAAATGTACAGTATTTTGAGCCAGGAGAAAACCATTAAGAAAGCAAAAGGAATATCTCGCAGTGTTGTGCAGTCCCAAAAATTATCACATGACAACTACAAAGAAGCATTGTTTTTACAATAAGACTTTTCATCATGACAACGTAAAACTGCGATCTAATCTACATGAGATCCCAACCCCAACTGTTGTAACAAAGAAGTCATTAGATAGAACAAACACTTAAAGAGTATTGTTAAACCAGAGTTTTCATATGCAATCGGGCACTGGAGAACAGCATAATTATATTTCTTCTTCGCTGTGGTCTTCATCGAAGGGTTTATATTTTTCCTCAAGTTTATTATAAGATCAATCATATCATTATCCAATTCCCGCCAAATTATTTTTATGTTTGCTTGATGTGTTCGAATTTTTTTTATTATTTCAAGATATTTTTTTTCCCCAATCAAAATTTGGGATTTTGGGTTGTAGGTGATCTGGATGTTTTAGCATGTATTTGGTGAATCCTTGCATATGTTTCCCTAATAGTAGAAAATCGTACCAAATGATTCCCGTATTATTTTCAAGGTCTCTTCCTTTATCATTCTTGCTTCGTCCTGAGCTTCCATTTTAGACTCAAATATATTTATGTAAATTAAAAATTAATTAAGCAACTGGAACTGTGATTAAGGAGTTTATTGGTTTAAGGCCGAAAATGTACAGTATTTCGGGCCAGGAGAAAACTTTTTCCTCAAGTTTCATTATAAGCTCAATCATATCATTATCCAATTCAGCCAAATTGTTTTTCATGTTTGCTTGATGTGTTCGAATTTTTTTTTATTATTTCAAGATATTTCTTTCCCCATATCTGATAATCAAAATTTGGGATTTTGGGCTGTAGGTGATCTGGATGTTTTATCATGTGTTGATGAATCCTCATAAATGTTTCCTTAATAGTAGAACTCGTATCATATGATTCCCGTATTAATTCTAAGGTCTCTTCCTTTATCATTCTTGTTTCGTTCTGTGCTTCCATTTTAGTCTCAAATATATTTTTGTAAATTAATTAAGCAACTGGAACTGTGTCTGGTGGGATTATCTGCAGTTCTTCCTTCACAAAAGATCTTTGAGGAGCTGGTTGTTTTGTTGTGTCAGTTTCTCGTAAATAATACACGGGCGGATTCAATTTACAATTCTTTTTATTTCATATGGATCAACACTCCAAACTGGATCTGTTGCCCTGATGCGAGTGTCCCCTTCTGCTTCCCCCGGTAAATAAAGGTACCAAACGGTAATAGTTTGCCGGATGAACTGGCGTCTCCTTCAACAACATTTATTGTTTGTTTTTTGATTGCTTGTACTGGTTTTAGCCCTGTTAATTTAAATTCTTCATTATTCATTGCGCGCAAAACTGAGGGCAGTCTTCTAACCCATTCTGTGTTGCGAGAATTGTCAGTCAGCTCTCTGTGATACTGGTAGGAAAAAAGTCTTTCAGATAACTGTTTGTTAAAGCTGTGATCTGTGAACTCCTGGGATGCCTCTTTTAATGGTAACTCGATGTTTTAACAATAATTGATTCACTCGACCTTTAAATTCTTTTCCATCATCGACTTGAATCATGCGAGGATAAGTTAGCGGGCCTCGTTGGTATATCAGTTGTATGGCAACAGCAACAGCAGAAGCACTCTTTTGTGTTAACCCGTTCAGTGCCTCACAATAGTACAAACAAAGGTGTTCCCAGGTGCCTGGGAAATCTCATGATAATTAACAAAAAATTCTAGCTCAGAAACTACAAAAGATAGAAAAATGAAATCTATATCATTTTTGAAGGAAATTGAATGAAGATTTTAAATCTGGGCTTCTTTTGTTTTAATTTTGATAATAAAAAAGTATTTAGGCTTTTAGATTTGGATAGATTTTTTTTGCACAATCAAAAACATATGTATTTACCACATCCAAACAAGAACACACAGCAAAAAAGTTGAAAATAAAGTTTGTATTGTCACACTACACCTGTAAATGAAAGTAAAACAGTTTGGAAGTCTATCAAGACGATCACACTCGATGCAGACTGACCAGTCCACGACCACGCCCCCCCTCTCCCCACCACGCCCCCTTGCTGGACTGCAACCCTCTCTTTCACCCCTCATCTTCCCTTACCATTCCGTCTGCACTGTGTCACGCCGGGAGCAGGCCACCCTCCCCTCTCGCGCTGACTTTCACATCACTGGCCACCAGCACGCAGTGCAGAGTACACACTTGGCTGGCTCGCTCGACACAAGTCAGCTGAACACACACTGAGGTCACAGAGCCCTACTCAATAACTGACGAATATGGTCGGCAATTCCACCACTATCATCATCTCACCTTCATGCTCGAGTGAGTCGTTGAATAAAAGATTATTGTGTTTGTCAAAAATCATCAGCAGAGCCTGCTCAGCTGTGTAAATACGTTGATTTGGTCGCTGGGCTTGTCGACGTTTGCGCCGCCATCTTTGCAAGCGAGACGAAGTGCTGGCTGGTCATCCAGTCAGTGATGAGAATAAATGGGCTTTCCCCTCACGTGTGGTCATTTACATATTATTTTAAGACTACAGACATATAAGGCTTTCGACGCAAACTCTATTTGAGTCCGTTGATAGAAATAGTAACGAATGAAAATTCAATAAAAATGCATGACGTCAGGGGAATGCCCATAGGCACTGGAAAAGCACTTTTATTACAGCGTCAGCTGACTGACTAAAGGCGCTCAACGGGTTAATGGTTCTGCATCTTTGTATCTTGAAGCTATGTCAATGACTGTGAGTGCGTACTTAAATCTTTTTCGTCTAATCGTATCATGGGGTAAATATAGAAGATCCATTTGATGGGTGTCGTTCGGTATTGTATTCACAAAGTGTGGTCTCTGTATTCGTCTAGGTGCAGGTAAATAAATTTGCCAAATCGCTTGTTTAGATAGCCATTCCTTTGCTGTTTGTTCACTAACTCCCGCTGCTTGGCTTAGCTTTTTTATTGCCGTGATTCCCTTCCAATATCCCTTTGGTGAATAATAGATTTTGTTCATTTTTATTCAGCCAATATTATGTGCAACAAAATACACAACGGTCATACCAAAGACAATAAACACGATTTCTTGCATCTTTTGTTTTTCTGATGGTTGATAAAGTCGCTGAATTTTGGTGGGGGCAATGTCTCGATTGGTTTGCCTGTTACAAGATAATATTCTTTTATTGCTTGATCAACATCTTTAAATGTGTAAGCCGCATGTCCCTGTTTTTTCAGTTTGTCATTAATAAAATCTAACTGCTCAATTCTCTGCTTTTCATACGCGGCTTGTGCTGCAGCTAGTTGCTCCATAGCTTTGTTATGTCTTTTTCTCTCGCTGTCATCCCGTAGTTTACTAAATGCGTAATTACTTCCGCTAAAAGCAAGCGCATTAACCACAGCGCCGCCTATCATCATTACGAATGAAGCCATTTTTATAAATGTATTTTTTTTTTACATATTTATACTGTCTGGAATTATTCCTTGCTTAACTAGAAAATCTTTCGTAGCAAACGATACTGCAATGATAGCAATTAGCTTTGCTGAATCCTCAAAGCCTAGCTTGCCAAGATCTGCTGGTTTAATTTTTAACAAGCTTTTACCAAGCATTGTGTATCCTATACTCAGACCCCCAATAACAGCAGAATGGGATACAAGATTGGTAACAGTCTTTTCGGCGCTCATTTTTTTAAAAACAAAATAATAATTATATTTGGTAATAAAACATGAACACCGATGATCTACTACAGCTACAGGGTAGCCTAAACATTCCTGAACTTGTGATTACAAATGGCCAAGTTGATGACCAAGATATTATGCCAAAAAAAGAAAGGTTGTATTCTTTGCCAGCATGTGGAAAAACAAAACAGTTCCTCGGAAATGAATTCAGCATAGAACAGATTCAACAAATGTCGCCACAAGACATTGTAAAGTATCATAACAGGTATGAAGCGCAACTAGGATCAAGAATGGTAAAAAGTGTCGGGCAAACGGTTCTTAGTTTGTACACTAAACTAGTCAGTAGATTTGCTCCCATTGATTCTGAACAAGACTTTATGTATGATTTAACGCAGGATCCAGTTTTAACAAAGTCATTAGAGTCTCTAGGTTGTGATCTGTATTACAGATTTGGAACATTACTGTCGCCGCTAATCATGGGATTAATTACTTTTAATCATATAGATTTTATTTCCCTTCAAAATGACCGAGCCAGAAAATCAGCAGAATCAGAAAACACTGAATCAGGTGGAGAAAGTAATCAGTAAAAAGCCTCCTCATCTGGACGCGTTGCAGCAGGAAAAAAATTAGCAGAGTGGAACAAACGAACAAAATTAATGTTACAATCACAGAATGAAAAAGTGCCAGAGCCGCAGCCAGTGTTTCAATGCCGGCTATAAAACACCAGAACAAGTTGATTCAAGACCTACAACAACAATAAAGTTGCCTACATCGCCAAAGTCTTCATGGAATTTTCTTAAAGCAACTGTCATTTTTGGCGGCATTGCTGTGCTGGGGGTGGTTATTATGATTATAAAATATATAAACAAAGACAGCAAAAACCAAAGCAGTCCAAACAATCTCTGCCACTAAATACAGAAGCTGAACACAAAAGTATGCCAAAACCGCCAACAACAAAAGATCATTTTGATCCATTTCAGATGTAATAATAAATAATTATAAATTAACTTAAATAAGAACTTGGTTGTACTTAGAGGATGACTTAGTTATGAACTTGGGATGACTTGAGTAAGAACTTAGAAGTTACTTGGGATGACTTGAGTAAGAACTTAGAAGTGACTTGAGGATAACTTGAGGATGACTTGAGTAAGAACTTGATTAAGAACTTGGGGTGACTTAATTAAGAACTTAAGGATAACTTGAGTAAGAACCTAGAAGTTACTTAATTAAGAACTTGGGGTAACTTGGGATAACTTAAGTTAAGAACTTAGAAGTGGCTTGAGTAAGAGCTTAGAAGTTACTTGATTAGGAACTCTGTCTGTCTGTCTGTCTGTCTTTTTATTTCTTTGTCTGTCTGTCTGTCTCCACCTCTCATTCGCACACACACACACACACACACACCACACACACACAATAGATAGGGAGGTGCTTGCAGGGGAATGTGAAAGGGCTTTTTGTGGTTCGCACTTTGAGCGACGTAAATTCGAGACAGCCACTAAAATCACTTATTAGAGTCTTGAATCAATAATCACAAGATCTCTTCAAAGTTCTCTCAGCGGCTGTCTGAGACAGCCTTTAAGCAGGTGAATAAGTAGCAGGCGAATAGGTGAAACGTTGAAAGCAGCCAACCACAACAGCAAAAGGCATGGGGCAGGAGTCCAGCAAGTAGGCCACCGTTCACGCTGTGAGCGGTTCTATTTTAGGCTGTGATTCAGCAGGTAAATAGGTAGCAGGTGAATAGGTAAAACGTTTAAAGCAGCCAAGGGCAGGAGTCCAGCAAGTAGGCCACCGTTCACGCTGTGAGCGGTTCTATTTTTAGGCTGTGATTCGGCAGTTGACTTCCACCGTTCACGCGGGAGCGGTTACTGGGATTGCTGGAGCCCGCTTGTAATTGCTATGTGAGGATCTTGTTTCCAGTACTGTGCAAATTCCGGCACTTGCAGCATGGCTTTAATTTCATTCAGCTTGCCAGAAATGAAACGAAAGGGAAGGCTACAGCATAAAAACCTGTGTATCCATAAAGAACACTTGCAACGGCACGTAATTTTCGTACGTGAACATCAGAATACCCGGTTTTTGCTTTCAACCAAACGGCCCAAGTTTCCTTCGTTCTCCCTTCTTTCCTTCGTTTTCCTGCCATTGTTTACACAAAATCAAGAAGTTACCAAACTGAATGTAAATTAACAAGGACTGTGCATCTTGCCTCCTTAAATATCTCATCCTTTTTGTTAGTCTTTCTACAATTTCAGCTTCATTTGTTGTTTCAGAAAATATCTGATCAGCAAAAGCTTCTCTAGAAATAGCTGATTGAATGTCAGCCTGATTTGCCATAAGATAGTTATGTAATTCTTGTGGCATTGAAAGATCTGTTCTCCTTTTTTTGTCTCCTTTCTTTTCTTTTAACAATTGCTCAAGCTTTCTTTTAGGCTTCTGTGGCAAATCCTGTGGTCCTTCCCTTTTAATCTTTTCAATTATTTTCTGTCATTTTTTAAAGTAGTCTTGATTCTCTTGCAAAATAAGCATTTCTTCCTCTGTCCACAATTCTGTTGGTGTTGGCGGTGGTAACGGGAGATTTTGAGCTTGTTGAAAAGTAGAAGCGTGATCCATGTCAGGTAGAATTAAAGTTGACGGCTGTGTTGAGAAATCTAATAGATTTTGATGAGCAACTTGCGATTCCAGAAGTTCTCTCTCTAATTCTGAAGAAATGCTGTCTTGAGACATAAATATTTCTCTCACAGGGCTAAACAGGGCAGTCACTCAAACACGTCCGCACAGAGCAGTCCTTCAATGTAAAATGAGGTAGTCAATACAAAATGTCACGTGATTTAAGCCCAGCACTTGATTTGATAAGGGGTTTATATGCGGGCCTAGTTGATTGAGGTGCGCGTAAGACGCAAGCTCGCTATTATGTTCTCCCTTTACAC
The DNA here is from genome assembly GCA_018398815.1 of Conus ventricosus. Classification (NCBI taxonomy): domain Eukaryota; kingdom Metazoa; phylum Mollusca; class Gastropoda; order Neogastropoda; family Conidae; genus Conus; species Conus ventricosus. The sequence continues at coordinate 49,970,224 of CM031625.1, forward strand.
ATTCTTACTGTGAGCACCAGCAATTAGGGGTGTAGCCCCCGTCATTTACCTTTCTCATATTACCAGTGACAAGACACAGTCAGTAAACAAGAAAAGTTAAGGAAGACATGTTGGGATAAGTGTGTGGATTTTATGTCAAAAATATAACTCGGTTTTAAAAGACTTTAGAGAACTGTAGTTTTATTTTACACGAAAGACAGAGACTCGTTTAATATATGTTTGCGCGAAAATGATGTTATTGAAAATGATCAGGAAAAACATAGGATTAAGCAAAAACTAAAATCTGAAAGTTTAGTAAATTAGTATTGAAAACGGATAATCCTACACAGTAGTTTGTTTGTAGGGTTTACTAGTTAGAGAACAGTAAAATGCCTATCCTAACTCACCCCGCCCGAAACTTGTTGAGGGCGGGGTGAGTTAGGATTGGCATTTTACTGTTCTCTAAAAGGAAGCGTCAGAATCGATTGAGCCTTACAAAGGTTGATCAGGGACCAAGTTGTTGTTGGAGTAAGAGATGAGAGCTTGAGACAAAAACTCCTACATGACAACCAGCTGACACTAGACACATGTGATGTCTAGCAATTGGAAGAGCTTATGAAAGTTCAAAACAAGAGCTGCAGTCAATGTCATCTGAGGTGACACTGCACAGGTACAGCGTTAGTTCAACGGAAAGAAGACAGGGGGCAATAAAAGCACCCATTCAAAATCTACTCAGCAAGAAAGTGGAAAGAGTGAAAACTCTTCAGGCAAAAGAAAAATGCACAAGGTGTGGAAAACACCATCTCATAGCAGGCAAGACTGCCCAGCAAAAGAAGCTCAGTGTTGAAAATGCAGCAACACAGACAGACCACTATGCAGCAACACAGACAGACCACTATGCAGCAAAGCAGACAGACCACTATGCAGCAACACAGACAGACCACTATGCAGCAACACAGACAGACCACTATGCAGCAACACAGACAGACCACTATGCAGCAACACAGACAGACCACTATGCAGCAAAGCAGACAGACCACTATGCAGCAACAAGACAGACCACTATGCAGCAAAGCAGACAGACCACTATGCAGCAAAGCAGACAGACCACTATGCAGCAACACAGACAGACCACTATGCAGCAACGTGTAGAACCAAGACACGTTCCACACCTGGAAGAAGATGACAACATAACAGACCACTATGCAGCAACGTGTAGAACCAAGACACGTTCCACACCTGGAAGAAGATGACAACATAACAGACCACTATGCAGCAACGTGTAGAACCAAGACACGTTCCACACCTGGAAGAAGATGACAACATAACAGACCACTATGCAGCAACGTGTAGAACCAAGACACGTTCCACACCTGGAAGAAGATGACAACATAACAGACCACTATGCAGCAACGTGTAGAACAAGACACGTTCCACACTGGAAGAAGATGACAACATACTGGGGTCAGTTACTGAAGGCTCATCACAGTGTGCTGTAATAAACTGCTGTGCTGACATTCAACTGACTACCGCTGTACGCAGTGACTACCGCTGTACGCAGTGACTACCGCTGTACGCAGTGACTACCGCTGTACGCAGTGACTACTACTGTACGTAGTGACTACCACTGAAATGCAGTGACTACCACTGTATGCAGTGACTACCACTGTACGCAGTAACTACTACTGTACGCAGTGACTACTACGCAGTGAGTACCACTGTACGCAGTGACTACCACTTACGCAGTGACTACCACTGTACGCAGTGACTACCACTGTATGCAGTGACTACCACTGTACGCAGTGACTACTACTGTATGCATTGACTACTACTGTATGCAGTGACTACTACTGTACGCAGTGACTCCCGCTGTATGCAGTGACTACTACTGTACGCACTGACTACTACTGTACGCACTGACTACCACTGTACACAGTGACTACCACTGTACGCAGTGGACTACTACTGTACGCAGTGACTACCACTGTACACAGTGACTACCGCTGTACGCAGTGATACTACTGTAGGCAGTGACTACCACTGTACGTAGTGACGACTATACCGTACACAGTGACTACTACCGTATGCAGTGACTACCGCTGTACGCAGTGACTACGCTGTACGCAGTGACTACTACTGCACGCAGTGACTACCACTGTACGCAGTGACTACCACTGTACGCAGTGACTACTACTGTATGCACAGACTACCACTGTACGCAGTGACTACTACTGTGCGCAGTGACTACTACTGTACGCAGTGACTACTACTGTACGCAGTGACTACCACTGTACGTAGTGACTACCACTGTATGCAGTGACTACACTGTACGTAGTGACGACTACTACCGTATGCAGTGACTACTATCGTACGCAGTGACTACTACCGTACGCAGTGACTACCGCTGTACGCAGTGACTACCGCTGTACGCAGTGACTACCACTGTATGCAGTGACTACTATCGTACGCAGTGTCTACTACCGTACGCAGTGACTACCGCTGTACGCAGTGACTACCGCTGTACACAGTGACTACCACTGTATGCAGTGACTACCACTGTACGCAGTAACTACTACCGTACACGGTGACTACTACTGTGCGCAGTGACTACTACTGTACGCAGTGACTGCCACTGTACGTAGTGACGACTACTACCGTACGCAGTGACTACTACCGTACGCAGTGACTACTACTGTACGCAGTGACTACTACCGTACGGAGTGACTACCGTTGTACGCAGTGACTACCACTGTACGCAGTGACTACCACTGTACGTAGTGACGACTACTACCGTACGCAGTGACTACTACCGTATGCAGTGACTACTGCCGTACGTAGTGACTACTGCTGTGCGCAGTGACTACCACTGTACGTAGTGACTACCACTGTACGCAGTGACTACCACTGTATGCAGTGACTACCACTAGCACTGTACGCAGTAACTACAACCGTACGCAGTGACTACTACTGTGCGCAGTGACTACTACTGTACGCAGTGACTACCACTGTACGTAGTGACGACTACTACCGTACGCAGTGACTACTACCATACGCAGTGACTACTACTGTATGCAGTGACTACTACGTACGCAGTGACTACCGCTGTACGCAGTGACTACCACTGTACGCAGTGACTACCACTGTACGTAGTGACGACTACTACCGTACGCAGTGACTACTACCGTACACAATGACTACTACTGTACGCAGTGACTACTAATGTGCGCAGTGACTACCACTGTACGTAGTGATACCACTGTACGCAGTGACTACCACTGTATGCAGTGACTACTACTGTACGCAGTGACTACTACTGTACGCAGTGACTACTACTGTACACAGTGACTACCACTGTGCGTAGTGACTACCACAGTACGCAGTGACTACCACTGAACGTAGTGACGACTACTACCGTACGCAGTGACTACTACCGTACGCAGTGACTACCGCTGTACGCAGTGACTACTACTGTATGCAGTGACTACTACTGTACGCAGTGACTACCACTGTATGCAGTGACTACCGCTGTACGCAGTGACTACTACTGTACGCAGTGACTACCACTGTACGTAGTGACTACCACTGTACGTAGTGACAACCACTCTACGTAGTGACTACTACTGTACGTAGTGACAAACTGCTGTACGCAGTGACTATCACTGTACGCAGTGACTACTACTGTGCGTAGTGACTACCACTGTACGCAGTGACTACTACTGTACGTAGTGACTACTACTGTCCACAGTGACTACTACTGTACGCAGTGACTACCACTGTACGCAGTGACTACCACTGTGCGTAGTGACTACTACTGTCCGCAGTGACTACTACTGTATGCAGTGACTACTACTGTACGCAGTGACTACCACTGTATGCAGTGACTACCGCTGTACGCAGTGACTACTACTGTACGCAGTGACTACCACTGTACGTAGTGACTACCACTGTACGTAGTGACAACCACTCTACGTAGTGACTACTACTGTACGTAGTGACTACTGCTGTACGCAGTGACTATCACTGTACGCAGTGACTACCGCTGTACGCAGTGACTACCGCTGTACGCAGTGACTACTACTGTACGTAGTGACTACCACTGTATGCAGTGACTACCACTGTATGCAGTGACTACCACTGTACGCAGTAACTACTACTGTACGCAGTGACTACTACGCAGTGAGTTACCACTGTACGCAGTGACTACACTTACGCAGTGACTACCACTGTACGCAGTGACTACCACTGTATGCAGTAAACTACCACTGTACGCAGTGACTACTACTGTATGCATTGACTATACTGTATGCAGTGACTACTACTGTACGCAGTGACTACCGCTGTATGCAGTGACTACTACTGTACGCACTGACTACTACTGTACGCACTGACTACCACTGTACACAGTGACTACCACTGTACGCAGTGACTACTACTGTACGCAGTGACTACCACTGTACACAGTGACTACCGCTGTACGCAGTGACTACTACTGTAGGCAGTGACTCCCACTGTACGTAGTGACGACTACTACCATACACAGTGACTACTACCGTATGCAGTGACTACCGCTGTACGCAGTGACTACCGCTGTACGCAGTGACTACTACTGCACGCAGTGACTACCACTGTACGCAGTGACTACCACTGTACGCAGTGACTACTACTGTATGCACAGACTACCACTGTACGCAGTGACTACTACTGTGCGCAGTGACTACTACTGTATGCAGTGACTACTACTGTACGCAGTGACTACCACTGTACGTAGTGACTACCACTGTATGCAGTGACTACCACTGTACGTAGTGACGACTACTACCGTATGCAGTGACTACTATCGTACGCAGTGACTACTACCGTACGCAGTGACTACCGCTGTACGCAGTGACTACCGCTGTACGCAGTGACTACACTGTATGCAGTGACTACTATCGTACGCAGTGACTACTACCGTACGCAGTGACTACGCTGTACGCAGTGACTACCGCTGTACACAGTGACTACCACTGTATGCAGTGACTACCACTGTACGCAGTAACTACTACCGTACACGGTGACTACTACTGTGCGCAGTGACTACTACTGTACGCAGTGACTGCCACTGTACGTAGTGACGACTACTACCGTACGCAGTGACTACTACCGTACGCAGTGACTACTACTGTACGCAGTGACTACTACCGTACGGAGTGACTACCGTTGTACGCAGTGACTACCACTGTACGCAGTGACTACCACTGTATGTAGTGACGACTATTACCGTACGCAGTGACTACTACCGTATGCAGTGACTACTGCCGTACGTAGTGACTACTGCTGTGCGCAGTGACTACCACTGTACGTAGTGACTACCACTGTACGCAGTGACTAACCACTGTATGCAGTGACTACCACTAGCACTGTACGCAGAAAACTAAAACCCGTACGCAGTGACTACTACTGTGCGCAGTGACTACTACTGTACGCAGTGACTACCACTGTACGTAGTGACGACTACTACCGTACGCAGTGACTACTACCGTACGCAGTGACTACTACTGTATGCAGTGACTACTACCGTACGCAGTGACTACCGCTGTACGCAGTGACTACCACTGTACGCAGTGACTACCACTGTACGTAGTGACGACTACTACCGTACGCAGTGACTACTACCGTATGCAATGACTACTACTGTACGCAGTGACTACTAATGTGCGCAGTGACTACCACTGTACGTAGTGACTACCACTGTACGCAGTGACTACCACTGTATGCAGTGACTACTACTGTACGCAGTGACTACTACTGTACGCAGTGACTACTACTGTACACAGTGACTACCACTGTGCGTAGTGACTACCACAGTACGCAGTGACTACCACTGAACGTAGTGACGACTACTACCGTACGCAGTGACTACTACCGTACGCAGTGACTACGCTGTACGCAGTGACTACTACTGTATGCAGTGACTACTACTGTACGCAGGGGACTACCACTGTATGCAGTGACTACCGCTGTACGCAGTGACTACTACTGTACGCAGTGACTACCACTGTACGTAGTGACTACCACTGTACGTAGTGACAACCACTCTACGTAGTGACTACTACTGTACGTAGTGACTACTGCTGTACGCAGTGACTATCACTGTACGCAGTGACTATACTACTGTGCGTAGTGACTACCACTGTACGCAGTGACTACTACTGTACGTAGTGACTACTACTGTACACAGTGACTACTACTGTACGCAGTGACTACCACTGTACGCAGTGACTACCACTGTGCGTAGTGACTACTACTGTCCGCAGTGACTACTACTGTACGCAGTGATTACCACTGTACGCAGTGACTACTACTGTACGTAGTGACTACCACTGTACACAGTGACTACTACTGTATGCAGTGACTACTTCTGTACGCAGTGACTACCACTCTACGCAGTGACTACCACTGTATGTAGTGACTACCACTCTACGCAGTGACTACCACTGTATGCAGTGACTACTACCGTACGCAGTGACTACGACTGTACGTAGTGACTACCACTGTACGCAGTGACTACGACTGTACGTAGTGACTACTACTGTATGCAGTGACTACCAGTCTACGCAGTGACTACCACTGTATGCAGTGACTACTACCGTACGCAGTGACTACCACTGTACGCAGTGACTACTACTGTACGCAGTGACTACCACTGTACGCAGTGACTACCACTGTATGCAGTGACTACCACTGTACGCAGTCGATCCATACATTTAGGAATTGATGCAGGTGCAGATGTGGCTGTAATACCAGAGATATTTTTCATGAAAAATTCACCACTGATCAGAGAGACTGACAACAAGCTATTTGGACCTGGTCACAGTAAAATAACTGTTGTCGGCAGAACTTCATGCAACATTGACAGTGGGTGAAACTACCACAGACCAAGACTTGTATGTCGTCGCAGACCTGAAAGAGCCATTGCTTGGAAGACCAGCCATCGAAGCACCGAACCTGATAGAGAGTGTCAGTGCTGTCAAAGATGAA
>CM031625.1:49978486-49990986 GCA_018398815.1 Conus ventricosus
AAATCTTTACCACTCAAGTTTTATTGCTGGACCAGAAAAACTACTTTTTGAGGGGGAAAATCGCTCGATCTTGCTTACATTCATTACTCTATGTTCTTTTGGATGAGCTAAGCACTGATGAAACTTATATGATGGAAGGCCCTCAACTGTTTTAAGAGCTTTTTCCGTCAGGGAAAGCAGCTTATTGCGATTAGGGAAATTAACGATTCCCTAATTTCAGTTTAAAAGATTATTTTTGTGGGGGGTCGGATCATTTAATATGAAATCAAAGAAAAAGCAGGAAAAGTTGTGAAATGCGATAACCTGCACATTGTTTTGGAAAAATAATAAGTTGTACTAAAAATGTCGCGTGGGCCAGATGATCAGGAGTTACATTAGCGCCTGTGGGGTGTATAATTTAGAATTAAAAGACCTTGCAGACGTTACAGACTTTGAACAGAAGGGTGAGTATAGGCACTTTGTATGGTTTTGAGTACACTAAAGATGGTGATTATAAACGCAAAGAGGTTGACGACAACAAAAGGTTTCTAAACTAAAAACAACTACGCAATCTAGAGCAATAATGTTGGCCAGTATGAATATAAAATAGTTCGAAAACCTTGACTCAAATGGCACTTAGAACTTTATTTGGGAATGGGAAAAAAAATTTGAATTCATAAGCCCTTTTTACATTTTTTGACCGCCAAAAGTTCAAAAAGCATTCATCTGGCCCTTTACATGTAAGTCTTATACCGGACGATAATGTGGGGAAAGGGAAATTGAAATAACGCCTTATGGGAAAAAACGTACATCCTCCACAGAAAAGAAAACAGTTGAAAAAAAAGCTTCTACAAAATTACAGTTCTTTCCAAGCAGAAAATTAGGAGACACGTTCAAAATGATATTTGAAATTTCTGTTTTAAAGATGTGGAGAGGGATGGGGTTGTGGGCGTTAGTGATGACCTTATAAAAGGAATTAATATTAGTGGCAAAACTTAGACGTTAACGCCTTAACGTTACCATCGTCGTTTTTCACAAGGGGCGAGGATATTAATCATAACACAAGAAACAAAAATCACTGTTGACTTAAATAGAAACAATCTTACGGACTAAATGGATTAATCTTACACATTTAGGCCTCATGGGTTTTATTATATGAACAAGTTTTGACGGAGAGTTGATAAAAATAATAACTGGAATTAGATTAAACTTGTTATAAAACTATGGAGCAGTTAAACTTTATGACAAAAACTCACATTGTCATTGATTTGTGGGCAGACTGGTGGGGGGAAAAAACAATATTTTTCCTCGACCTGTTACAAACAGTTATCGTTATAATTTTAATCATTTGTGGTTTCTGTCCAACACTTAAATGGAAAAAAGCAATCATGATAGAAGGTTTTTTTGGACTGATAATAACATATTTTTAGTTAATCTAGAAATAAACTGAGTGAGTGTTTAGAACAGTTTTATAGACTGTTTGAAAAACGCAGAAAATATTTATTATGATGACTGTTCGGCAGAAAGAGACATAGTTAAAAAGAGAAACACTTTGTCGAAACTAGCTTCAGCGGAAGACATGTGGGGTAAGTGTGTGGATTTTATGTCAGAATATAAACTCGGTTTTTTAAAAAACTTTAGAGAACAGTTTTAAAGACTGTTGTTCTATTTCACATGAAAGACAAAGACTCATTTGAAGAATGTTTGCGCGAAATGATTGTTATTGAAATGACCAGGAAAAACATAGGATTATAAAAAAAAATGAAATCTAAAAGTTTAGTAAAATTTGTATTAAAAAAGGATAACCCTACACAGTATGTTTGTTTGTAGATAATCGTTATTTTTTGGTTATTGAAGTCTTACTTGTCAGAGAACAGGGAAAGGGGCATTTGGGTTACTTTCGCCCGAATGGGTGAGGGCGGAAGTGGCCAGAATGCCCCTTTCCTGTTCTTAGTTTCCGTGTATGGGGGGTTATCCATATGATTTTTTTTTCCCATTTTTCTTGCTTTTATTTGTGTTGTTGTCGGGTTGTATTGTAGTTGTAATTTTTATCCACTTGTTTGTAGTGCTCCTGGTATTCCACTGCTGCATTGTTGAACACTCTCTCATTGCATGACAGGTTTTTACGTCTCTTGTTTATTCCATGGGGTATGGTCTTTAATACAGATGGTGGATGGTTACTTTTGGGGGTGTACATAAAGAGGTGTTCGTTGGGTTTCTTGTATGGTTTTATATATTGGTTGTTGAGATCCGTGTTTGTCTAAGTAGTTCACACCTTTTTGTTTGCTTCAATGGTGATCTTTAAGTTGTGGTTTTGGAAGATTTTGCATAGTTCTTTCTTCTTGTTTTCGATGGTTCTTGGGTTGTTTGTTAGTGCAGCAAGGCCCTCGTCTCTGTACAGTCCGACTTGTTTTCCGAGTTTTTTCTTGATGTTGGACAGCATGAATAGTCCGACCAGTTAATGTTTCTGCACCATCATATAAACCCATGGTTACGTCGAATGTTGATTTCTGTTGGTTTTCCTGACCCAGGTTTCATTTCTGCTGTGTAGTAATGTTTTCTTGGTGGGAGAATGATTTCCATTTCTGACCTGTTAGTCTGTGTGGTTACTGGCAAACTTCAGGGCTTGGAGAGTAGTTCCTCATCTATGATGGGTAAAAGTCTACTATGTCAAATGTGATAAATACTGTATTACTTTGTTTATTGAGTTTTTTTGAACCATTGGATAACTTGTATGTGTTCTTCCAGAGGTTGTAATCAGAGTTTGATTTTATGTCCTTTGTTTTTTTTTTCCAGAATTTTTTGCTTATTTTGCCAAATTTTCAGATTTCGAGGGGTTTATTAGTCTGCATGTTGGATTGTTATGAAAGTTGGGTTTGTGGTCTTTGAGGGGTTTTGAAACCCTTTTTTGTTGCTGTCACTTATCCTGTCACTTAGGTCTATTGCCTCTGCAAGTTCTTTATCTTTAGTGCGGATACTGTCATGTATATTTTTGTCAGCTTTTTTGTAGTTTTTCTGGATGTTTTGTCAAGGAGTTGAGAATATTCCTTTGGTTCCATTTTGTAGTAATTGCTAGTTTTGCACCCTTTACAAATATTTTTTTGTCATTTTGTACTTGTTTTATTTGGTTTTTAATGTTGTTTGGAAATCGTTGTTTGATTTTTTGAATTCAATATTGGTTTTTCATTCTTTTCATTTGATCTTCAAAGGGTTTCATATGTCTATGACTGGTGGTGATCGCCATGATTTGAAATCGTAGGTGTTTTTGTCCCCTTTTTTTGCATTCGGGTTCAGGAAAAAGAATGCTTTCCATCTATATTGCGTACGAACTTTTTCGTTGTTCTATTAATCTTTTTAAGTAGAATTGTGGGTTAGAGAACGGTATGTTTTTTTGTTGACTGCCCAAAATTGATTTCCTCCATTTTAAAATCTTTCCCGGGGCCCCAGTGCTCAACGTGAGGAGCAATCAATATATATATATATACCAGTTTAAAATAGGATTTTAAAATGGAAAAAATTAAAAACCTTTCACTTGTTTCAAAACTATATAAAACGCTCTCCTCAGGGTATACAATTTGGGCACGCCACCGTGTTATATATTGTGGTGTGTGAGCGTGTGAGCTCTGTGCGTGCGGCACGTGGCCTGCCGGTTTTTTCTTTTTTGGGGCGCGTTCAGGGGGACGTGCCACGGAATGGTGCATTGACAAAGAATTCCATTTATGCCTGCAATTGTTTATCATTTCTACTTTAGAGTTCAGGGATGCTAGGTGGGGTTTACATAATATCAGCCACTTTTCTGTAGTACATAAGTTGCATTTTTTAGAAATGTTGTTGTATGGTGCTGCTCTTTTTATAATTTTCCATGATATGTTGTAATCTATTTTCTTATTTTTAAGCTTCCAAATATATTTACTTAATTCTGTTTGGTTTTTATATTTTTCATTTTTGAAAGACTGTTTATGGTTTGCATATCTGGTTTTAAAATGGTTTGCCGTGATCCCTATGTATGTTTCTTTATCACTGTCTGTTGTTACCGTAGCTTGGTACACAATGTTGTTGTAGAGACATTTATTGTTCAGAGGGCACTGGTCTTTTTTTGTGCAATTACAAGATATCCTTTCATCACCCTCTTTGGTTGTGTTGTTTTTGGTTTTATTGGAAGAATCAATATATATATATATATATATTCCAGGATATCATGTCTCTCTTAAATTTTGTACGAATTCTTATTTTAAGCCCAGTTGGCTCAATCCTGCAATTGCTGTTTTATGATCTTTTTTGTACAGTTGTTTGTTTTTACTTTTGATGTCTTTTTTTTTAATTTTTATTTTTGTAAAGTTGTATTTTTACAGTTGAATTCTTACTTAGAGTTTCTCCTCATCACACATACACGCACACACGCACACGCACGCACGCGGGCGCGCACTCACGTACGCACGCTGCACGCACACACGTACGCCCGCTGCACGCACACACTCAAGCACACACACACACACACACACACACACACACACACACACACACACACACACACACACACACACACAAACAAACACACACATTTTGTCTAATATCACATTTAGTGAAAGGACGTTAAATTGAAGAAGAAGAAGAACAACACACACACACACACACACACACACACACACACACACACACACACACACACACACACACACACACACACACACACATACACACACACACACGGGGAGGTAGAGAGAGACATTGCCCAGAGGAAAAGGGAAAGCTGTTCATGAAATTACAAATATTTATGAGAAATGCAGATGAGTTGGCCACAACAACAACAACAACAACAACAACAACAAGGCCCTAATAGAACAGACCAGACCACACCAAACAAAGCCCACGAACACTCAGCAAGGTCCGTTCGGCAAAGACCCAGTGCGAGCAGTCAATTCTTTGCACAGCCCACGACGTTCAACTATCGACAACCTCAGAGCATTGGTCCTGGCCCTCTGAAGGCTACGGTGCACGTGCTACTGGTCTCTTGAAGCCGGATCGGATTTATGGCTCAAGGTTGCTATCATCACCAGATTTACGTGTATGGTTTCTATTCATAGTTTTCATTTCCGATTTCTTAATTTTTGTTGCTTTTGATTTACGTTTTTGTGTGTGTTTTATTTTTAATTTTTGCTGTTGCTTACGTTTCTGCAAAGTTTGTTTGTTCTAGATTCTTTTTTTTTTTACTAAGTGCATTAAATCTAGAACTGTTTCACATGCAGTGAAAGCTTGAGTTTGAGGCACTGAGCACGAAGTGCATTAAGTCCAGAACTGTTTCACATAAGTGAAAGCTTGGGTTTGAGCCACTGACCACTCAATGAGTGAATCTGTTTTTAATTCTTCGGTGACTTTCCTGAGATGTTATACTATTGAGCTGTGTGTGTGTGTGTGTGTGTGTGTGTGTGTGTGTGTGTGTGTGTGGTTTTTTTTTTTTGTTTTTTTTTGGCACGTAACTCTTGATTCAGTGATCAGAGTCTTTCACAATGTACTGCATATTCGGTCGAGAGTTTCCAGATGAACTGTGTGTGTTTGTGACGTTGCTTCGTCTGTGACAATTCATCGTCATTGTTCGGGCCACCACAGCAAGAATGGGTTCATTTCAGACTAGCGTCGATTTATAAACTTTGTGAATTTATTGATAGATCTTTGTGAATTTATGTGTACATCTTTGTGAATTTATTGACACATCTTTGTGAAATGATTCTTACCGGTTCTGGAGATTCTTTGGATACCAGTCGCTACGTGTCTTTTCTCTTTTTGCATTAATTTATTCAATGTAGATTCAGGAAACAAAAATGCAGCAACGTTATGACATCTTCGACTGACTCAAGGGTAACATGACGTAAGTGTTTTACGTCATTTACGCTTTGGAAATCACATGTAAAAAAATGACCTTTGTGTGTTAATACCTACACCTTTCAAAGAAGTAGAACTGAATTATACTAAATCTTAATTGTGCCAAATTTTCTACATACGATCAGTGGTAATGAAAGAGTCGCATTCAACTGACAGTTAAGTCCCTTTAATTCTAGTCTCAAAGGGAGGTGACTGCAGGCGGAAACGGAAACAAATTTTAAAAGGAATTCATAGTGAATCCACCGGACAACAGGGACAAAGGAATTCATAGTGAATCCACCGGACAACAGGGACAAAGGAATTCATAGTGAATCCACCGGACAACGGGGACAAAGGAATTCATAGTGAATCCACCGGACAACAGGGACAAACAAAATACAAGACAAAACACGACGCGTTTCGACCTCTTAGGTCTTCATCAGGCAAAATAAACAGCATTGAGGCTGATAATAAGAAAAAAACGGAGAACGAACAATCACTTACCTTCTTGAATTCGGCGCAAAACAAAAAAGAAAAAGAAAGAAAAAAAAAAATCTTCGCCGGATTCGAGAAGATAAATGATTGCTTGTTCTTCGTTTTTTTTTTTGGTTTTTTTTTGTGTGGACCGAATGTTGTTTATCTTGCCCAAAGAAGATCTAAGAGGTCGAAACGCGTCGTGTTTTATCTTGTGATTTGTTTGTCCACATTAACCGGCGGAGTTTCTTGAAATACCTTTAAAGATTTGTTTCAATTTCCGCGTGCAGTGACCTCACTTTGTAAATCATTAAAATGCGATTAGACTGCCACATCGCGAATAGACGTTTGTAGTACTATGGAAAAAAAAGCACTCTGTCAACGTCTCCATTCTGCCGAAGGTAACCCCCTTTCCTAGAAGGGTTATGAAAAGTTTAGGTAACCCCCTTTCCTAGAAGGGTTATGAAAAGTTTAACACTCAGATCCTATTTAGCTTAAATTCTCCATCCACAAAATATTGGTCAGAAACCTATTGCGTAACTGCAAAACTAACAGCTGAACACATTTTGAGCAAATAAGATATTTACTTCCCGGAGAAGTCGTTGAAAATGTTCTCTCTTTACACCGACCGGTCATCGATTGTACAATCCAACTGATCATTACTTGAAATCATTATCTTCCTACTCCCTCTTACCTATTTCCCCCCTCCCCCCTTACCCTATCTTGTGGTCCTATATCTTCTGCCAAATTCTGTGTGTGTGCTGATCGGGTTTGTTTTTGGATTTGGCTTATTTTTATAATCATCATTGACCTATGAATAAAAATATTTAGCGTCTCAAATCATTAATACTCGTATAGACGAACATGCCATGAACAAATCAACCAGCCAATCTCTGTCCGTCAGTCTGTCTATCTGTCTGTCTGTCTGTCTGACTGTCTGTCTGTCTGTCTGTCTGTCTGTCTGTCTTCTCTCTCTCTCTCTCTCTCTCTCTCTCTCTCTCTCTCTCTCTCTCTCTCTTATTATACTGGGCATGTGGCCTTTACAGTTGAACCATTCTGAGTCTCGCTGTGTCTCTATTTCTCTTTCTCTGTGTCACTCTGTCTGCCTCTGTATCTGTCTCCCTCCTTCGCTCCTTCCCTCCCACCCTCTCTGTCTTACTCCTCTCCCCGTTCATCTGTCTATCCATCTATCTATCCGTTCTTACTCCTCTCCCCGTCCATCTGTCTATCCATCTATCTATCCGTCTACATACCTATCTTTATCTATCCATCTGTCTATCCATCTATCTATCCGTCTACATACCTATCTTTATCTATCCATCTGTCTATCCATCTATCTATCCGTCTACCTACCTATCTTTATTCATCTATCTGTCTATCCATCTATCTATCCGTCTACCTACCTATCTTTATCTATCCATCTGTCTATTCATCTATCTATCCGTCTACATACCTATCTTTATTTATTCATCTGTCTATCCATCTATCTATCTGTCCACCTACCTTTCTTTATCTGTCCATCTGTCTATCCATCTATCTATCCGTCTACCTACCAATCTTTATTTATCCATCTGTCACTATCTACATATTTATTTATCTGTCTATTTGTTAACTGTATGTCCGCTTACATATACGTGTCACTTTATTGTCGTATTTAGCGCGGATGCGTGCGCCCGCGCGCACGCACGCACACAGACACGCGCACACACACACAACCACACGCACACTTGCCTGCTTGCTTTCGTACGCATGCATGAAACACACACACACACACACACACACACACACACACACACACACACACACACACACACACACACACACACACACACACACACACACACACACACACACACACCGCGCGCGCGCGCGCGCGCGCCAAGAGCTTTGGTAGCTTAGTCCTAAAGTATTAACCAAAACATAACAAAACAATGCCAAAAACTTTGTCTATTTTCTCTGTTGTGCATAGCAGCAGACGTTTTGTTGTTACACAGACTCTCTGCCCTGTGTCGTGTTGTCTCATGTCGTATTGTTTTGTTAGCGGTTAATGTTGAAGGTGCAAAACCGTTCATAACTCTATACATCATTATTGCTTTATTGCACTGAAGTTTGTATGTCAAAGGTAGAATATTTACATTGGTATAGTCTTTTGGTGTTAACGAAGACGAATTTATAAGCATCGCTTTCAGAACTCGCTTATGGACCCTATGTAACGGTTTCAACGTATTATCACCAGAAAAATCGAAGAGTTGAGGCATCATCGATGGATGACTGAATATATGCTTGGTGAATGTTTACGCGCATTTAAGTCTAGAATTTGTTTTTATTTTTGACAGCTGAAAGACTTATTGTGATAGACGTTTGCTTAAACAAATAATATGAGGTGACTAAGAGAGGTTGTTGTCCAAGGTAACGCCCAAGTGAGTGTGGACTTCTTCAAGCTGCTTGTCACCGATGTATGAAAAGGGCACGTGAGAAGTTAAATTTTGTCTTTTTGACGCGAAGTCATGACCATATACTTTGTGGTTTTGTTCATTAAGGGGCACATCGTTGAGTTCAGACCAGTTAACCAACTGATCAACATTCTCTTGTAATTTCATGGATGACTGATTTAGGTCAGAATGGTTAGAGTGGATAGATGTATCATCTGCAAAGAGTGCACGAGCCTTTGCATGTAAGGGGAGGCCATTAACGTAGAGTAAAAAAAAAAAGAAAAGGACCAAGGATTAATCCTTGTGGAACACCAAATTTTTGTGGCGCAAAAGTAGACTGTTTGTTGTAGAGGAAAACATATTGTTGACGATAAGATAGAAACGATTTTATGAAAGAAAGGACTTGATAGCTAGCTAGCTAGCTAGCTAGCTAGCTAGCTAGCTAGATAGATAGATAGATAGATAGATAGATAGATAGATAGATAGATAGATAGATGGATGGATGGATGGATGGATGGATGGATACCGGATGGATGGATGGATGGATGGATGGATGGATGGATGGATGGATGGATGGATGGATAGATAGATAGATAGATAGATAGATAGATAGATAGATAGATAGATAGATAGATAGATAGAGAACGAAGCAGCAGGATGTAAAAAAAAAAGAAGAAAAACACAACAGACAGAACACCTTACAAACAATACGATACAGAACAACAACACAACGTCTCTCTCCAATTACTACCACCACCACCACCACCACCACCACCACCACCACCGCCACGGCCACCACCACCACCGCCGCCGTCAACACCCGCTGCATAGAGAGAATAATGGCAGCGACACTCTTTTGGGGGGAAGGTGTCTTCATTTCCTGTGGACGGTCTACCGTGTGGAGAGTAATTTCCCTTTGATCCACTTTTCGTGCCTAGAAGAAGAAGAAGAAGAAGATTATGATGATGATGATGATAAAGAAGAAGAAGAAGAAGAAGAAGAAGAAGAAGAAGAAGATGATGATGATGATGATGATGATGCTGATGATGAAGAAAAAGAGGAAGAAGAAGAAGAAGAAGAAGAAGAAGAAGAAGAAGAAGAAGAAGAAGAAGAAGAAGAAGAAAAAAGCTTACACACTGTTTAGCAAATTGCCGAAGCAGACAAAGCAATGGTTCTTTATTGGCGAAGAGAAGACTGCGAAATCGGCATAATTATGCCGAACACGTTTGTCGTTTTCTTGAGGAACTCTTTATTACCTCAGCCAGGGATATTGTGTTTTCGCCCGTGTCCGTTTATTTATCTGTGTGCAAAAATTGCGCTAAAACTTTTCAGCGGACCTTACCTAACAAAACTAACAAAACTTGGAGAGAACCTGGAGAGTTGTCGTTGTTATTGTTGTTGATGGTGGTGATGTCTTCTTGGTTTTTGTTTGTGTTTTTGTTGTCCTCCTCCTCTTCCTACTCTTTCTTCTTTTTCTTCCTCTTTGTTTGTCTGTCTGTATCCCCCCCCCCTCTCTCTCTCTCTCTCCTCTCTCTCTCTCTCTCTCTCTCTCTCTCTCTCTCTCTCTCTCTCTCTCTTCTCTCTCTCTCTCCTCTCGGCCTGTGTCTGTGTGTGTGTCTGTCTGTTTGTCTGCCTGTCTGTCTGTCTGTCTGTCTCTCTCTCTCTCCTTCTCTCTCTCCCTCTGCCTGTCTGTCTGTTTGTCTGTCTCTTTCCCTGTTTTCTCTCTCTCTCTCTCTCCTCTCCTCTCCTCTCTCTCTCTCTCTCTCTCTCTCCTCTCTCTCTCTCTCTCTCCCTCTGCCTGTCTGTTTGTCTGTCTGTCTCTCTGTCTGTTTGTTTGTCTGTCTCTGTCTGTCTGTCTGTCTGTCTGTCTGTCTCTCTTTCTTTCTTTCTTTCTGTCTCTCTCTCGCTCTTTCACCTCGTTGGTCTTGCTGCTGTCGTTCTTGTATTTTCTCCGATTTTGTTTTCGTTGTTGTTGTTGCTGTTGTTGTCGTTGTTGTTGCTGTTGCTGTTGTTGTTGTTGCTGTTGCTGTTGCTGTTGTTGTTGTTGCTGTTGTTGTTGTTGCTGCTGCTGTTGTTGTTCCTGTTGTTCCTCTTGTTGTTGTTGTGTTGTTGTTGTTGTTGTTGTTTTCTTCTTCTTCTTCTTCTTTCTTCTTCTTCTTCTTCTTCTTCTTCTTCTTCTTCTTCTCCTTCTTCCTCCTCCTCTCTCTCTGTCTCTCTCCTCTGTCCCTGTCTGTCTCCCGAGAGAGAGAGAGAGAGAGAGAGAGAGAGAGAGAGAGAGAGAGAGAGAGAGAGAGAGAGAGAGAGAGAGAGAGAGAGAGAGAGAGAGAGAGAGAAGACAATCACCACCACCACTTAAATGAACGAGCATGTTCTCGTCAAATTTCGTTCCTAAAGTCTGCTGAAAATTTTACGTAATTTGTGCACACAAATGAATGAGCGGACGCGTCTGTCAGTTACCTGTGAGTCTCATACACTTTGACATGTGTGTGTTCTCTTGTCCACTATTCCTTCAGTTGTTCTCTGAGCGCTAGGTGTTTTTTATGAAACAGTTAAAGTGACACACCGTGTTTAGTGTGTGCTTTGGCACGTTAGAGAACCTATTGTGGCGGAGGAGTTTTTCCCGACAAAATGAAGAAGAATCCACCTTGTTAAATGTAAACATAACCATACTTTGGCCTTGTTAAATATAAACATGACCACGCTTTGGCCTTGTTAAATGTAACATGACCATACTTGGCCTTGTTAAATGTAAACATGACCATACTTTGGCCTTGTTCAATGTAAACATGACCATACTTTGGCCTTGTTAAATGTAAACATGACCATACTTTGGCCTTGTTAAATGTAAACATGACCATACTTTGGCCTTGTTAAATGTAAACATGACCATACTTTGGCCTTGTTAAATGTAAACATGACCATACTTTGGCCTTGTTAAATGTAAACATGACCATACTTTGGCCTTGTTAAATGTAAACATGACCATACTTTGGCCTTGTTAAATGTAAGCATAACCATACTTTGGCCTTACCTTGAATCTCTTCACTGGGAGAGCAGTCTGATCGCCCACTGTTGTGGCACAATTCTACACAATACGATACTACGATACGGTAGGTACGGTACGGTACAATACATTGCGATGCGATACGGTACAATACAATACGACACAATGCAATACAATGCAGTACAATGCAATACAATACAATGAAATACAATGTAATACATAATAGAACGCAACACAATACAATGCAATGCAATGCAATACAATACAATGCAATACAATACAATACAACACCACACGGCACAGCACAGCACAGCACAGCACAGCACAGCACAGCACAGCACAACACAACACAACAAAAAACACCGAAATCGATGAAACTGAGCACAACACAGCCAAACCCACACAGCACAACGCCACACAAAACAATACAACATGAGACAACACGACGGAGTATAGTGCAGTTTAGTACAACACAAAGCAATACAACATGAGACAACACGACAGAGTATAGTGCAGTACAGTACAACACAAAGCAATACAACATGAGACAACACGACAGAGTACAGTGCAGTACAGTACAACACAAAGCAATACAACATGAGACAACACGACACAGTACAGTGCAGAACAGTACAACACAACGGAACACAACATCACACACACACACACACACACACACACACACACACACACACACACACACACCCACACACACACACACACACACACCACACAAAACAACACACACACAC
>CM031625.1:49995986-49998486 GCA_018398815.1 Conus ventricosus
CCTTCGTTCTCTTTGTTTACTTTCACGTGGCTGGCTTTTTGTGCTTATATTCTTTTTTACTCTTTTTTTTTTTTTGCTTTCCTTTCTGTGCGTTTCCTCTTTTCTTATATTCCTTCTGTCTATCCTTCCTGTCCTCTTAGCCATTTTCCATTTCCACCTCTCCATCTTCTTTTTCCTTCTGTCTATCCTTCCTGTCCTCTTAGCCATTTTCCATTTCCACCTCTCCATCTTCTTTTTCCTTCTGTCTATCCTTCCTGTCCTCTTAGCCATTTTCCATTTCCACCTCTCCATCTTCTTTTTCTTTCTGTCTATCCTTCCTGTCCTCTTAGCCATTTTCCATTTCCACCTCTCCATCTTCTTTTTCCTTCTGTCTATCCTTCCTGTCCTCTTAGCCATTTTCCATTTCCACCTCTCCATCTTCTTTTTCTTTCTGTCTATCCTTTCTCTCTTCTCTACTTTCCTTCTTTCTGTTCGTTTTGTTTTCTTACATTTGTTACCTTTTGATTCTTTCTTTCTTTCTTATCATTTTCTTCATTCCTCTTTGTACATCTTTTTAGATTATTGCCATATTTTCCTTCCATAACGGTACAATGCCAGTGTAGATGAAAACAGGGCCGCCATCTGATCAATGTCACATTTTACCTTAACAAAAAGGAAAAAGAAAAAAGAAAAAAAAACACACACAAAAAAACACACACAAAAAAACACACACAAAAAAACACACCTTTGCCTCGAGTTTCATTTCAAACATTTGTCTAGCATTAGTTCAAATTTATTTGAATATGTAAATATGTAGTTAACAAGGGCTGTTCCGAAATTTCTTGTTCTGGGGTTCCCGCTCTGAAGAACTGTGTACCAGGCTCCGCCAACTAGTCGGCGACGAACAAAAAACGCGGGTCTTTGCAAATCTGTTCCGTGTCCATTCTGAAGGAGCACAGTGGTTATGACGTCAGCCTCTGCTGTTTGGACACCTGGCTTTTGACACCTCACTGACCAGTTCTTAATCTCACAGCCACCACCCGTTGCCCTCTTTCAGTGAGACGGTATGTGTTTCTTGTTGGGGGGGGGGGGGGGGGGGGGGACTGTTGCCCTCTGTCAGTTGTGACAGTATGACTGTGTTTCTTGTTGTGGGCGTGGGGGGCTGGGGGGGGGGGAGGGTACCGTTGCCCTCTGTCAGTGTGACGGTATGTGTTTCTTGTTGTAGGGGGTCGCAGAGAGATTTGACAGGGGCGTTCGTCTCTCATGACGTTGACGTTATTCTGCAGCTGTCTCCCTTACTAAAAGAATGGCGTGCTAGTCCACTAGGAAGTGGCCTGGAGTTGCACAAACGGCATGCATCTCTTGCAGGACTGATTATTCCAGCCCGCTGACCTGTCTTCATGTTGATCACCACCGCTGCCAAATATCTTGGGGTCACCATCTGTAAAGATTTGAACTGGGACCAGCACATCAACTCCATCTGTGCCAAAGCCAATAAGACCCTCGGCTTTCTCAGGCGAAACATTAAGATCAGTTCCACCCAGATAAAAGAAACCGCTTACAAGACTTTGGTCCGACCTATCCTGGAATACGCTTGCACTGTGTGGGATCCGTACACGCAGCGACACATCGAGAAGATTGAGGCCTTACAACGGAGGGCCGCTCGGTTTGTTGTGAACAGGTATCACAACACGTCAAGTGTCACCGCAATGATAAACAGGCTGGAGTGGCCCTCCCTTCAGAACCGCAGGAAAGAGGCAAGGCTGGCGATGCTTCGCAAGATCTTGTGTGGCCAGGCTGTCGTCCCCATATGTAAGGACAAGTTGACACCAGCTCCTGCCAGACAGAGAAGAGGTCACACACAGCAGCTCAGACTCATACAGTGCAGGACACAATACCGACAACATGCGTTTCTCCCAAGGACCATTCGGGATTGGAACGACCTGTCACAGATGATGATGGTTGGCACCCCAGGCGCCTTTGGGTCAGGGGTTCCACACAACTAAACCTGAAATGACAAATCTTAGTTAGATAGTATAAGTAGGATTAGGTCGACACCCCATCCCACTCCTTCCTTCGCACTTTTGTGATTTAATTTATTTTTGGGCCGGGTTCACTCTCAGAGAGAACTTGGATCAGCTAGTCTGGAGCCTGTCTCCGGATGAAGAGCGAAAAGTAGTAGCCTGCTGATAAAACCCACATAGAGTAGGTATCTCTCCTGTCATTTAAATGCATTAGTTGCCCTTGTTTTTCTCACTATCTTAGGTCTCTATCTTTCTATCCTGGCCTTTCTAACTCAGCACAACTCCATAGTACTGCATAATAATCAGCTTGTTGATTGGGGCCGTCAATTGGATGATGATGATGATCTAAGGGAACACCGATTTTTTTTTCTCGCTGTCCCATCTTCTCCGCCACCTCAGTGGCACTGCACCCACGCCGCTCATTCCCACACCCCGTCCACAGCCACAGCCCGGTCCGTCCTGCCGCAGCCCTGGCACCAGCAGTCCACAGGGAGCAG
>CM031625.1:50005986-50011785 GCA_018398815.1 Conus ventricosus
TTCTTTATTTTTCTTTCTTTCGCCCCTTTTTCTTTGCTCTTTTTATTTCTTCTCTCTTTCTCCCTTCTCCCCTGTTTTTCTGTTTGTCCATATTTTCTTTTCTTTCCTTTTTTTTTTCTTTGTCCGTTCATTTCTGTGTTTCTTCCTTTCAGTCTGTCTTTTCGTTTTTGTCCCTTCTTTCTTCCTTTCTTTTTCTTTTTTCTTTTCTCTTCTTTCATGTTCCCTCTTCCTCCATGTCACACACACACACACACACACACACACACACACACACACACACACACACACACACACACACACACGCACACACACACACACACACGCACGCACGCACGCACGCACGCACGCACGCACGCCACACACACACCACACACGCACGCACGCACGCACGCACGCACGCACGCACGCACGCACGCACGCACGCACGCACGCACGCACACACACACACACACACACACACACACACACACACACAATGACATGATGGAAACAATAGCATCAGTTTGTTTAGTCATAGTTCATAACATGATAGAAAAAGATTTGTATGTTTCATGATTTGTTGCCGTTAATGTTTGCATTATATTGCTGTAACTGTGACTGATACTCAGATATTTTTGATAACAAAAAAAACAACAACAACAACAACAACACAACAAAAACAACAACAACACAACACACACACACCACACACCCCACACACACACCACCACGCACACGCACACGCACGCAACACCACACACACACACACAACACACACACACACACACACACACGCATGCACTTTACTTTACACGCACGCACGCACGCACGCACGCAACCACCCACCCACCCAATCACCACCCCCTACCCCCCACCCCCCACCCCACCCCACCCTCCCACACACACTGTACTTATCTGGAAAACTTTTTTCCATTTTGTTATTGCCAAGATTTTGCTGCTGAACATGTGAACCTTCACCTAGGTCGGGGTTTCCATGGTGTTGTCTATTGTTTTTTGCCCAGTGGGGGGCGTTCGTTCGTCCGTGGAAACCGTCTGCGATTACTCTACACAATTGCCCCTACGCTCGCACTAGAAAAGAGAGAGAGAGAGAGAGAGGAGGGGGAGAGAGAGAGGAGAGGGGGAGAGAGAGAGAGGAGAGAGAAGAGAGAGAGAAAGGGGAGGGGAGAGAGAGGACCGTTTGATTTCCCCAGAGGCAAGCGAGTCAGTCACAGCTTGTCAAGCCCCGTTTTGGCAGAACTGTTCCGAAACATAATCACTGCCATTGACTGAATACTGCTTTGAGGTGCTGTTGGATTCTTTTTTTAACCCTTGGTGATGAGAACACCACAGAATTATGGACTGTGGTGTGTCTCTATTTGACCAAGCGCACAGACACAATCAGCCGTGTTTTCCCCGATGAGTCCGATCCCGCGGACGAAAGGCCTAGGGGCAGGCAATACAAATAAATGTGCCTTTGAGAGGGATTGCGATGGTTCCCTCAGGCAGCTAGTGAAGGGTTTCTCATATTTATAATATATTACTCCCATTTTTTCTTCATCTTCAATTTTTTTTTAAAGTTCAAATCTTTTCCAAGTCATTACTATAAAGACGGGAAGAATTGTTAAACCTGCACTTGTTTTCCCCCACTACTTAATTTTTCAGCATTATATTGTTTGGTCAATCAGTGGGAGATTGCATCTCTTAGGAGATCCAAGTAAAGGTTGGTTATTTCAATGGTTTATACAATTCTAGCCACTCACAATGCTTGGGTTATTGAACAGCAGAGCTGACACTCAGACTGTTCATTACTTTTGATCTCCCTTGCATCCTTGAATGGATCCTCAAGATAGGCTCAAAGATGTCCCTACATTTTATACTGTTTAAATAATGCTTTTAGTTTTTCAGCAACTTTTTTCCTCTCCACATTCTGTTTTGTTCCATTTACTACCCTTCGCTGGCTGCTTTGAGGGTGCTGTTGGATTCTTTTTTGAACCTTGGTGATGAGAACACCACAGAATTATGGA
Source organism: Conus ventricosus (assembly GCA_018398815.1). NCBI lineage: Eukaryota > Metazoa > Mollusca > Gastropoda > Neogastropoda > Conidae > Conus > Conus ventricosus. The sequence goes on from CM031625.1 coordinate 50,007,990, forward strand.
CTGTGGTGTGTCTCTATTTGACACAAGCGCACAGACACAATCAGCCGTGTCTCCCTGATGAGTCCGATCCAGCGGACGAAAGGCCTAGGAGCAGGCAATACAAATAAATGTGCCTTTGAGAGGGATTGCGATGGTTCCCTCAGGCAGCTAGTGAAGGGTTTCTCATATTTATAATATATTACCCCCATTTTCTTCATCTTCAATTTTTTTTTAAAGTTCAAATCTTTGCCAAGTCATTACTATAATGACGGAAGAATTGTTAACCTGCACTTGTTTTCCCCACTACTTAATTGTTCAGCATTATATTGTTTGGTCAATCAGTGGGAGATTGCATCTCTTAGGAGATCCAAGTAAAGGTTGGTTTATACAATTCTTAGCCACTCACAATGCTTGGGTTATTGAACAGCAGAGCTGACCACTCAGACTGTTCCATTACTTTTGATCTCCTTGCATCCTTGAATGGATCCTCAAGCATAGGCTCAAAGATTGTCCCCTACATTTTATACTGTTTAAATAATGCTTTTAGTTTTTCAGCAACTTTTTTCTCTCCACACTTCTGTTTTGTTCCATTTACTACCCTTCGCTGGCTGCTTTGAGGGTGCTGTTGGATTCTTTTTTGAACCCTTGGTGATGAGAACACCACAGAATTATGGACTGTGGTGTGTCTCTATTTGACACCAAGCGCACAGACACAATCAGCCGTGTCTCCTGATGAGTCCGATCCAGCGGACGAAAGGCCTAGGAGCAGGCAATACAAATAATGTGCCTTTGAGAGGGATTGCGATGGTTCCCTCAGGCAGCTAGTGAAGGGTTTCTCATATTTATAATATATTACTCCCATTTTCTTCATCTTCAATTTTTTTTAAAGTTCAAATCTTTGCCAAGTCATTACTATATGACGGAAGAATTGTTAACCTGCACTTGTTTTCCCCACTACTTAATTATTCAGCATTATATATATATATATATATATATATATTATATATATATATATATATATGTGTGTGTTGTGTGTGTGTGTGTGTGTGAAACACATTTTCAGGGAAATGCTTTAAATCCACGAGCAAGATAGCATTGGATGTCTGTAATGCGAGGGAGATAGAGCGCATAGTTTTGGTGAGTGTGTGAATGTATCTGCACGCACGCGTGCCTATGTGTATGTGCACGTGCGTGTGCGTGGGCACTAAACTCTGTGTGTGTGTGTGTGTGTGTGTGTGTGTGTGTGTGTGTGTGTGTGTGTGGTGTTTGTTTGTGTGTGTGTGTGAGCGCGTGCGTGCGTGCGCGTGCGTGCGTGCGTGCGTGCGTGCGTGTGTGTGTGTGTGTGTGTGTGTGTGTGTGTGTGTGTGTGTGTGTGTGTGTGTGTGTGTGCGTGCATGCGCGCGCGCGGCGTGTGTGTGTGTGTGTGTGTGTGTGTGTGTATGTGTGTGGAAGACACACATCCGTAAGTAGATGGGCAGACATAAAGGGAGGAGAGATTTGGATGGATGACGGGGTGGGGGGGGGGGGGGGGGGGGAGGGGGGGATGTCTTTTAGGGTACAGGGAGAGGGAGGGTGGGGGAGACAGAGGGGAACCCATGATCAGCCAGGAGTGAAAGTGGACACAGTGATGACCCCTGGAGAGCCAGCCTGGATCACAACTGGACAGGAGGGATCTGCCGGCGCCACGGGCAGGCGTGAGAAGTCGGCTGGGGACTGTGTACTTTAGCTGATTGCCCACACAGACACGACGGAAGGGGGGGGGGGGGGAGCACAGGATTGGTATCCTCGGGCTGTACTGGCTGGAGTCCTGGCGTGCACACTGTAGGCATTCATCACTTCCTGTCCCGCTTTGCGCCTGCCTCCTGTGCACAGGTTGTCTGCCCCTTCACAGCACGCCACAGCTGATGAGTCACGACTGTCAAGTCTGTAAGCACACACACGGTGATTAGCTCGCGGGGCACCGGCTCCATGCAGGCTGTTGGCCGACCTCGCCGGATAGTGACCAGGTAGAAGCTGGATTAGGCCATTACCTGAAAGGGCGGCTGTTCCAACTGAACAGTTCTCTGCGCCTGAGGTGGTGAGTGACCTTCTCCAGCGAAGAGGACTATGATGAAGGCTGATACTGGAAAAGCGACACGAGAGGCCGATTACCTCCCCTCCACACTTCCACGGCATACTGTGCTCCTGGTGTAGGATGGACGTTTTATTTACTCGCGGTAAAATAAACTTTAAATTTTTTTTTTTTTTTTAAATAAACACCACACTTGCACTCTGTGTGTTGAACGGATTTAATAACAGTTGTCATTACCCTAGATCTAGCAAGGAAAACAATCTAAACTGACCAACCAACCAACCAAGCAACCAACCAAGCAACCAACCAACCACCAACCAACCATCCAACCAACTAACCAGTCAACCAACCAACCAACCAACCAACCAATCAACCAACCATCCAACCAATCAACCAAACAAGCAAGCAAGCAAGCAAACAACCAACCAAACAACCAACCAACCAATCAACCAACCATCCGTCCAACCAACCAACCAATCAACCAACCAACCATCCAACCAACTAACCAGTCAACCAACCAACCAACCAACCAACCAACCAATCAACCGACCATCCAACCAAGCAACCAAACAAGCAAGCAAGCAAGCAAACAACCAACCAACCAACCAGCCAACTAACCAACCACCCAACCAACCAACCAACCAACCAATCAACCAACCATCCAACCAAACAAGCAAGCAAGCAAGCAAACAACCAACCAACCAACCAGCCAACCAACCAATCAACCAACCATCCGTCCAACCAACCAACCAACCAACCAACCAACCAACCAACCAACCAACCAACCAACCAACCATCCATCCAACCATCGAAGCAAGCAAGCAAGCAAGCAAGCAAGCAAACAACCAACCAACCAACCAGCCAACCAATCATCCAACCATCCATCCAACCAGCCAACCAACCAACCAACCAACCACCAACCAACCAACCAACCATCCAATCAACCAACCAACCAACCAACCAACCAACCAACCAACCAACCAACCAACCAACCAATCAACCAACCATCCAACCAACCAATCAACCAACCAACCATCCAACCAACCAACCAATCAACCAACCATCCGTCCAACCAACCAACCAACCAATCAACCAACTAACCAATCAACCAACCAACCAACCAACCAACCAACCAGCCAACCAACCAACCAACCATCCAACCATCCAACCAAGCAAGCAAGCAAGCAAGCAAGCAAGCAAACAACCAACCAGCCAGCCAACCAACCAACCAACCAACCAACCAAGCAACCAACCAACCAACCAACCAGCCAGCCAGCCAACCAACCAACCAACCAACCCACCCACCCACCCACCCACCACCAACCAACCACCAGCCAACCAGCCAGCCAAGCAACCAAGCAACCAACCAATCAACCAATCAGCCAACCAGCCAACCAACCAACCAACCAACCAACCAACCAACCAACCCACCAACCAACCAACCATAAGCATGGATAGAAATTGATTGACTGACATTAGACTGGTTGAAAAGGAAAACGAAATATAGAGCAGGGAAATGTCAATCAACTCTACCCAGGTAGGCAGCCCTTTGTGTAAACGAAAGCGTTAGACTGTAAAAGCACTTAGAGCTTGGTCTCTAGCGAGTATTAGCACTATATGATACTCTTATAAGGATGGAATAAGGAAAATGGCCTTGCAAAGCGCCCCATTATATTGTGGCTTCGCACGCGTGAGCTTAGGTGTGGTGACTTGGGTCAGATATCTGCTTCAGTTTTGACGTGTGAT
>CM031625.1:50020285-50022785 GCA_018398815.1 Conus ventricosus
CCGCCCCTATACTGCATCTCTAAGAGTTCACCGCCCCTATACTGGATCTCTAAGAGTTCACCGCCCCTATACTACATCTATAAGAGTTCACCGTCCCTATACTGGATCTGTGAGAGTTTCACCGCCCTATACTGGATCTGTGAGAGTTCACCGCCCCATTACTGGATCTCTGAGAGCTCACCGCCCCTATACTGGATCCCTAAGAGTTCACCGCCCCTATACTGGATCCCTAAGAGTTCACCGCCCAACATCCCCAGCACAGACCAGACAACAGGCAGCATCTGCTGTGAGGAGAAAACCGGGCGAACATGTATGTCTGAGGGCTAAACACAGTCTTCTGTACTGCCCCCTGAGGTGTTGGCTGCCGGACAGTCAGGTCAGTGTTTTCTGTGTCAGTCAGGCCAGTGAAACTTGTGGTCATTACCAGGACAGCAGACCACGCCCTCCACACCTGCCCACCGCTGCTGCTCCCAGGGACGAGGGTCCGGCAAGGTAAGGTATGGTAATGTTGCTTACAGCTCAGCCGACCTCAAAGGGCCATATCGGGGCTGTCACCGCCTTGAAGTCAACCCACAAGTTAAAACCAAACAAACAAGCAAAAACAACAACAACCCCCTCATTCATACAACCCTTTAAAATACATCTAAAACACACGTAAAAAAAGTCTTTCTTCTGTAAAAATCTTAGACCAGAAGAAAAATCTCGATCTCTTTCAAAAATTCAAATATCACATCAGGTGGGACATCTCTGAACAAAGTTTTCGTGGAGTCTGCTGTAAAGTGTTTATGTCTCCCATCGTGCAAGTCCCAACATTCTATAAAAGAATACGTTTCACTGTGAGTGGTACATGACTGGGAATGCACCACGGAGCTTCTTCACCTTTAACAGATGAGTATGGGAGTAAATCGAGTGGCCTGGGTGACGGGATTTTGCCAACCACCAATAACTCTGAATGTCAATCTACACAGCACCTCTGTGAATCTGAAGATGACATCACGTCCACCCGGAACACTGGAGTGACCGTCTAATTAGGCGAAAGAGGACAATTTCATATCATCACAACGAGGTTACCTGTTCTGTTTCTGTTTTCGTCTGTATATTCTGCGTGACAATATTCCTGATTCAAAGGCAGGATATGTCTGGAATCAAAGTTAAGACGTGTGCATATTCATTCCTTTATCTGGTGGTGGTGGTGGTGGTGGTGGTGGTGGTGGTGGTGGTGGTGGTGTGTGTGTGTGGTGTGTTGTGTGTGTGTGTGTGTGTGTGGGGTGTGTGTGTGTGTGTTGTGTGTGTGTGGTGTGCGTTCGTGCGTAACGTGCGTGCGTGCGTGTGTGCGTGCGTGCGTGCGTGCGTGCGTGCGTGCGTGCGTGCGTGCGTGCGTGTGTGTGTGTGCGCGCGCGCGCGCGCGCGCGTGTGTGGTGTGTGTGTGAGCGTGCGTGCGTGCGTGCGTGTGTGTGTGTGTGTGTGTGTGTGTGTGTGTGTGTGTGTGTGTGTGTGTGTGTGTGTGTGTGTGTGTAAGTGTTTGTGTGTGTGTGTGTGTGTGTGTGTGTGTGTGTGTGTGTGTGTGTGTGTGTGTGTGTGTGTGTGCGTGCGTGTGTTTAATTAGTTTTCTGCACCATCCCTCTGAACCTCGCTACCATCTAGTCTGCGCGACATCTCATCTCTGCCCAAACTGAACAATTGTCTCCAGACATTTCTCTTTCCACCAGCGTTCCCCTCATCCACATTGCGAGCTGTGTGCGTCGTTTGGGAGTGGAGGGCTGGGGGGGGGGGGGGGGGGGGGGGGGGGGGGGGGGGGGGGGGCGGGGGGGGGATAATCCATGCGTTGCTGTGAGGCCAGGGGAAGGGTAACGACAGAGGAAGTGGTTCTGAATGTGGGCTTTGTTCAGGAAATGGTGAACGCACAACACAGTGAGTTGGCTAGTGCCAGACATTGCAAAATATTTCCGGCAGTGCTCAGAAAAACAAAGTTGGCAGTAGAAGGACATCTGGGAATCATGACCTGATTCCGGCCCGGCCCCCTTAGAGTGTAAGGAGTTCAGGACGGAATCACTTGTGTGAGGGGGGTTTCTTCTCTGAAGACCTTCCGCTGTCAAGCTCTCCCTAGAGTTTCTTCATACTCGTCATCATTGATTACCATTGTGTTGCTGTTGCTCTGTGTGTGTGTGTCTCTGCTCGAGATATAGGAGCAGGCTTGGAGACTCCTTTGATGGAGTGGTTTTATCATGCGTGTTCGTCTTGTTTTGCATACGTGTTAGGTGAATGGGTGCCGCATTTACCGCAAATGGAAGCTATGAGGTGTGTCACTGTTAACTGTCAGCAGAATTTGAATTCCTTGGTGACAGTTTGAAAATAAAGGAGACAGACCAATTTGCTAATATTGAAAAAAGGAAATAAGTTGTTTTTCAATAGTTACGGAAGCAGCTGCAGTGACAACAGCAGCAACACCATCAAGAATTAGAAGAAGAGCATCGACAATAATTATGATTAATAACAGGAA
>CM031625.1:50038626-50041126 GCA_018398815.1 Conus ventricosus
CTACCAGTCAGTGCTGGGTGGGTCAGTTGGTGCCTAATTCCAGTCAGTGCTGTGTGGGTCAGTTGGTGTCTACTTCCAGTCAGTGCTGTGTGGGTCAGTTGGTGTCTACTTCCAGTCAGTGCTGTGTGGGTCAGTTGGTGTCTACTTCCAGTCAGTGCTGTCTTGGTCAGTTGGTGTCTACTTTCAGTCAGTGTTGTATAGGTCAGTTGGTGTCTACTTCCAGTCAGTGCTGTGTGGGTCAGTTGGGGCCTACTTCCAGTCAGTGCTGTGTGGGTCAGTTGGTGTCTACTTCCAGTCAGTGCTGTGTGGGTCAGTTGGTGTCTACTTCCAGTCAGTGCTGTGTGGGCCAGTGTGTGTCTACTTCCAGTCAGTGCTGTGTGGGTCAGTTGGTGTCTACTTCCGATCAGTGCTGTCTTGGTCAGTTGGTGTCTACTTCCAGTCAGTGCTGTGTGGGTCAGTTGGTGCCTAATTCCAGTCAGTGCTGTGTGGGTCAGTTGGTGTGTACTTCCAATCAGTGCTGTGTGGGTCAGTTGGTGCCTACTTCAAGTCAGTGCTGTGTGGGTCAGTTGGTGTCTACTTCCAATCAGTGCTGTGTGGGTCAGTTGGTGTCTACTTCCAGTCAGTGCTGTGTGGGTCAGTTGGTGTCTACTTCAAGTCAGTGCTGTGTGGGTCAGTTGGTGTCTACTTCCAGTCAGTGCTGTCTGGGTCAGTTGGTGTCTACTTCCAGTCAGTGCTGTGTGGGTCAGTTGGTGTCTACTTCCAGTCAGTGTTGTATAGGTCAGTTGGTGCCTACTTCCAGTCAGTGCTGTGTGGGTCAGTTGGTGTCTACTTCTAGTCAGTGCTGTGTGGGTCAGTTGGTGCCTACTTCCAGTTAGTGCTGTGTGGGTCAGTTGGTGTCTACTTCCAGTCAGTGCTGTGAGGGTCAGTTGGTGTCTACTTCAAGTTAGTGCTGTGTGGGTCAGTTGGTGCCTACTTCAGTCAATGCTGTGTGGGTCAGTTGGTGTCTACTTCCAGTCAGTGCTGTCTGGGTCAGTTGGTGTCTACTTCCAGTCAGTGCTGTGTGGGTCAGTTGGTGTCTACTTCCAGTCAGTGCTGTGTTGGTCACTTTGTGCCACCACCAGTCAGTGCTGTGTGGGTCAGATGGTGTCTATTTCAATCAGTGCTGTCTGGGTCAGTTGGTGCCTACTTCCAGTCAGTGCTGTGTGGGTCAGATGGTGTCTACTTCCAGTCAGTGCTGTGTGGGTCAGTTGATGCCACCACAGTCAGTGCTGTGTGGGTCAGTTGGTGTCTACTTCCGGTCAGTGCTGTGTGGGTCAGTTGGTGTCTACTTCCAGTCACTGCTGTCTGGGTCAGTTGGTGCCACCACCAGTCAGTGCTGTATGGGTCACTTGGTGCCTACTTCCAGTCAGTGCTGTGTGGGTCAGTTGGTGCCTACTTCCAGTCACTGCTGTGTGGGTCAGTTGGTGCCACCACCAGTCAGTGCTGTGTGGGTCAGTTGGTGTCTACTTCCAGTCAGTGCTGTGTGGGTCAGTTGGTGTCTACCTCCAGTCAGTGCTGTGTGGGTCACTTGGTGCCTACTTCCAGTGAGTGCTGTCTGGGTCAGTTGGTGTCTACCTCCAATCAGTGCTGTGTGGGTCAGTTGCTGCCTACTTCCAGTCAGTGCTGTGTGGGTCACTTGGTGCCTACTTCCAGTCAGTGCTGTGTGGGTCAGTTGGTGTGTACTTCCAGTCAGTGTTGTGTGGGTAGTTGGTGCCTTCTTCCAGTCAGTGCTGTGTGGGTCAGTTGGTGCCACCACCAGTCAGTGCTGTGTGGGTCAGTTGGTGTCTACGTCCAGTCAGTGCTGTGTGGGTCAGTTGGTGTCTACTTCCAATCAGTGCTGTGTGGGTCAGTTGGTGCCACCACCAGTCAGTGCTGTGTGGGTCAGTTGGTGTCTACTTCCAATCAGTGCTGTGTGGGTCAGTTGGTGTCTACTTCCAGTCAGTGCTGTGTGGGTCAGTTGGTGTCTACTTCCAGTCAGTGCTGTGTGGGTCAGTTGGTGCCTACTTCCAGTCACTGCTGTCTGGGTCAGTTGGTGCCACGACACTCGCGTCTGAAGGTCAAGATATTATATAGGTCCATCGTTAAATAAATTTGAGGGAATGTGTGACGTTATTGTTATTACGTTTTCGTACATGGCTATTTTGTCGTATTTGATGCATCCATTCGATGTTTTTCACTCTTCACCTGTTTTCTATCATTTCGGCAACAATGAAAGAAGAAAAAGGACTTTCTCACACATTTAAGACAGAAACCAGCTGCTCAAAAAGAAAGAAATGCAAACAAACCCCTCCCCTGAAATACATAAATCAATAAGCAAACAAACAAACCCCTCCCTGAAATACATAAATCAATAAGCAAACAAACACACAAGCAACACATTAATAGATAGATAGATAGATAGATAGATAGATAGATAGATAGATAGATAGATAGATAGATAGTAGATAAATGAATAAATAAA
>CM031625.1:50048626-50050493 GCA_018398815.1 Conus ventricosus
TTACTGAATAAACCATCTCTCTCTCTCTCTCTCTCTCTCTCTCTCTCTCTCTCTCTCTCTCTCTCTCTCTCTCTCTCTCTCTCTCTCTCTCTCTCTCTCTCTCTCTCTCTCTCTCCTCTCTCTTTCTCTCTCTGTCTGTCTGTCTGTCTCTCTCTCTCTCTTTCTCTCTGTCGCTCTATCTGTCTCTCACTCTGTCTCTCTCTCTCTCTGTCACTGTCTCTCTCTTTCTCTCTGTCTTTCTCTCACTGTCTCTCTCTGTCTCTGTCTCTCTCTCACTGTCTCTCTCTCTCTGTCTTTCTCTCACTGTCTGTCTGTCTGTCTGTCTGTCTGTCTGTCTCTCTCTCTCTCTCTCTCTCTCTCTCTCTCTCTCTCTCTCTCTCTCTCTCTCTCTCTTCCGTTCCCTGTCCCCATTCTTGTTGCAGTGGGAGGGTCTGCGTGGCCCAGTGATCCCCTATCCCAGGCTGACAGGGGCAACAATGCTGTGATGGAACACTGTCTTTCCATGCTGTGATGGATCGCTATCGTTCCATGCTGTGATGGATCGCTGTCTTTCCATGCTGTGATGGAACGCTGTCTTTCCATGCTATGATGGATCGCTGTCTTTCCATGCTGTGATGGATCGCTGTCTTTCCATGCTGTGATGGATCGCTGTCTTTCCATGATGTGATGGAACGCTGCCTTTCCATGCTGTGATGGAACGCTGCCTTTCCATGCTTTGATGGAACGCTGTCTTTTCAAAACTGTTCTGGCCTGTGAAGCAAAGTTGCCGACTGAACAACGTGACTGGATTTAATGCCCCTGGAAGGTCTCTTATTGAAGACAGGACCACGTGACTGGATTTTATGCCCCTGGAAAGGTCTCTCATTGAAGACAGGACCACCGGACTGGATTTAATGCCCCTGGAAAGGTCTCTTGTTGAAGACAGGACTACGTGACTGGATTTAATGCCCCTGGAAAGGTCTCTCATTGAAGACAGGACCACCTGACTGGATTTAATGCCCCTGGAAAGGTCTCTTGTTGAAGACAGGACCACGTGACTGGATTTAATGCCCTGGAAAGGTCTCTCATTGAAGACAGGACCACCTGACTGGATTTAATGGCCCTGGAAAGGTCTCTTGTTGAAGACAGGACCACGTGACTGGATTTAATGGCCCTGGAAAGGTCTCTCATTGAAGACAGGACCACCTGACTGGATTTAATGCCCCTGGAAAGGTCTCTCATTGAAGACAGGACCACCTGACTGGATTTAATGCCCCTGGAAAGGTCTCTCATTGAAGACAGGACCATGTGACTGGATTTAATGCTCCTGGAAAGGTCTCTCATTGAAGACAGGACCACGTGACTGGATGTAATGGTATACATGAGTCCTGTATGGAGCAGGGTCAAGACAGGCAGTTCCCCGGCTGACCTAGTCTTCCCCTGCAACACACAGCTCAATATCTCCGGGATCTGGGCATGATCAGGAGGAGCAGGGTTAGTTGGAATCTGCTTGAGCATTATCTCTCCTGAAGCCTGGAAGAGGTCACAACTGACGTTTCTTGACATTTGCCCTTTTGCTGGTCTCCATGGTGGATAGGCAACACAGGGATGAAAATCAAATCTTTAGCCATGGCTTCTTCTAAAAGCACCTCCTGCCCCCCCCCCCCTCCCCCCAAAAAAAAAGAAAGAAAGAAAAAAGAAAAAAAAAGAAAAAGAAAGAAAGAAAAAAAGAAAAAAAAAAAGAAAAAGAAAAGAAATGGTTGATGCAAGAAAAATGGACCGTAAACGTCCAAGGATAATGGACATGACAAATATTCGGAATCAAAAACCAGAGAAAAGACAGGCTTTTCCGGTGGTGCGTGGGAAGAGAGAGAGCGAGAGAGAGAGA
>CM031625.1:50055593-50060593 GCA_018398815.1 Conus ventricosus
GTGTTGAAGATATCGCAGTGCATCGTCAAGGTATAATGAAGCTCAGATGGCAGTTTCATAGGCCCACTATGTCAAAAGGTAAACGATGACGAACTACACTTTTTGTTCCTCTGTCCCGCTCTCAGTGATCTACGGCAGGAATTTATTCCATTTAAATACTGAGGAAACCCATGTCAGTTCCGTATGAATCTACTAATGACGAACAGAAATCAAAGTATTGTGAGGAATTTGTGCATATATTTGTATAGAGCCTTTCAGAGGCTCAGCTAATCAATATATTATTGATATGTCGATATTATATGAATTTTGCCATCCAAGTCGAAGTTAATATCTGAGTTGGTGGATTGTATTTCGTGCTTGTACAGCAGATTGTACTTAACGCATTTATGTTTTATGTATTATTTTGTTGCTTTTGTTGTAATCACTATGTAAGGTATTGAAAGTAATCCCAATTCAGAAGGGCTGTGGCCTATCTGAATAAATTCATTTCGTTTCATCTCTCTCTCTCTCTCTCTCTCTCTCTCTCTCTCTCTCTCTCTCTCTCTCTCTCTCATCTCTCTCTCTCTCTCTCTCTCGTCTGTCTGTCTGTCTGTCTTGTTGGTCTGTCTGTCTGTCTGTCTGTCTGTCTGTCTCAATCTCTCTGTTTTTATTTTGTTTATTGCATCCCGATCCTTTCTTTATTAATATTATTTATTGTATTGTCATAGCTGATATTAGTGTTAACTTACTCTTACTGCTCTTTCTTGGCCTTTGTTTAATTTGTGATGTGGTTTGCTTTGTTTTTGAGGACCTGATGAAAAAAAGTATTGAAATGCTTATTCAGTTATCCTCATTAAAGATTTCAGATTTCAGATTTCAGATTTCAGATTTCTCTCTTCCTCTCTCTCTCTCTCTCTCTCTCTCTTTCTGTCCCTCTCTCTGTCTGTCTCTCTCTCTCTCTCTCTCTCTCTCTCTCTCTCTCTCTCTCTCCTCTCTCTCTCTCTCTCTCTCTCTGTCTCTCTCTCCCCCCCCCTCTCTCTGTCTGTTGGTCGGTCTGTCTGTCTGTCTTAATCTCTCTCTCTCTCTCTCTCTCTCTCACTCTCTCTCTCTCTCTCTCTCTCTCTCTCTCTCTCTCTCTCTCTCTGCCTATCTATCTATCTGTCTGTCTGTCTGTCTGTTTCTGTCTCCCTCTCTCTCTGTCTGTGGGTCTCTCTGTCTGTCTGTCTGTCTGTCTCTCTCTCTCTCTCTCTCTCTCTCTCTCTCTCTAACATTTGCCGATTTGATATACTGACATTGGTTTGTGTGGTTCCAGTGTCTTTGTGCCCACTTTTCACATTGTTCCGTGCAACTTGTTTGCGTCTGTTCTGTCAGGAAACGTTCCAGTCTAGGGTCACCTTCATTGTTCTGTGCAACTTGTTTGCGTCTGTTCTGTCAGGAATTAATGTTCCAGTCTAGGGTCACCTTCATTGTTCTGTGCAACTTGTTTACGTCTGTTCTGTCAGGAAACGTTCCAGTCTAGGGTTACCTTCACGTGTCTGGCACCACACAACAGCTGAACAGGGAGTCTTAGTATGAGGATATTGACTGGAAATATAATACACTGTGTGTGTGTGAAAGAGAGAGAGAGAGAGAGAGAGAGAGAGAGAGAGAGAGAGAGAGAGAGAGAGAGAGAGAGAGAGAGAGAGAGAGAGAGAGAGAGAGAGAGAGAGAGAGAGAGAGAGAACGAACGAACGAACGAACGAACGAACGAATCTTTTTTAAGAGAGAGAGAGAGAGAGAGAGAGAGAGAGAGAGAGAGAGAGAGAGAGAGAGAGAGAGAGAGAGAGAGAGAGAGAGAGAGAACATGAACAAATTCTTAATTTTCACTATTAATGGATGGGAAGAGGCGTAGTTTTTTTTTTCAGTTCTTCTGAGCAGGGTCTTCAATATGTAATAAATACATATAGACATACAGGAGCATAACAGGAGAAAACATTTTTAATTAGAGACAGACAGACAGACAGACAGATAGATAGACAGAGAGGCAAACGGACGGCTCTATTCAGTTCTTCTGAGCAGGGTCTTCAATATGTAATGAGTACATACAGACATACAGAAGCGTAACAGGAGAAACTATTTTTAATTAGAGACAGACAGTCCAGGCAGACAGATAGACGGAGAGGCAAACGGACGGACAGACGGATAGATAGAGAGACAGACGGACGGACGGACGGAGTGATAGATAGACAGACAGACTGTCAGACGAGCATTCAGGTCCTAGTATGCACGCATGGCTATAAAAGATCCAAACACATGTATCGTCATACTTCAGTAAAGCCACACGTGCGGGGCGATCGGTGGAACGTTCAGTGTTCGGGGAAACTGTTTCACCTTTGGGTTCACGGACTTCAGTGTGTACAAACACTGCGAAGTGCTACAGCAAGAGCGCTCGCAGCCTAGCCATAGTGTCTTCATATTGCAACCTAGCCATGGTGTCTTCATATCGCAGCCTAGCCATAGTGTCTTCATATTGCAACCTAGCCATGGTGTCTTCAAATCGCAACCCAGCCATAATGTCTTCAAATCGCAGCCTAGCCATAGTGTCTTCAAATCGCAGCCTAGCCATAGTATCTTCAAAGCCTAGCCATAGTGTCTTCAAATCGCAGCCTAGCCATAGTGTCTTCATATCGCAGCCTAGCCATAGTGTCTTCATATCGCAGCCTAGCCATGGTGTCTTCATATCGCAGCCTAGCCATAGTGTCTTCATATCGCAGCCTAGCTATAGTGTCTTCATATCGCAGCCTAGCCATAGTGTCTTCAAATCGCAGCCTAGCCATAGTGTCTTCATATGGCAGCCTAGCCATAGTGTCTTCAAATCGCAGCCTAGCCATAGTGTCTTCATATGGCAGCCTAGCCATAGTGTCTTCAAATCGCAGCCTAGCCATAGTGTCTTCAAATCGCAGCCTAGCCATAGTGTCTTCATATGGCAGCCTAGCCATAGTGTCTTCATATCGCAGCCTAGCCATAGTGTCTTCAAATCGCAGCCTAGCCATAGTGTCTTCATATCGCAGCCTAGCCATAGTGTCTTCATATCGCAGCCTAGCCATAGTCTCTTCATATCACAGCCTAGCCATAGTGTCTTCATATCGCAGCCTAGCCATAGTGTCTTCATCTCTGCAAGGCATGGCACTACAAAGGGCAGAGTGTGTGCCCAGTCCTTTCATGTCGATTTTGTAAATCCTCTTGTCACTCTGCCTCTTACCTGGCCTTTCGCCAATTCCCTGAATTAACGGAAACTCGATAAAGTCGATCGACAGGCAGGTGCGACTGGACAGAAAGTCATTCTGTGGAGAAAATGCTCGCTGGGATTGTGACAACAGAGAGGCTTTGCCGACATTGCTTTGCTACGACTTACTTCGAGATTGTGTAAATCTGTGTGTGTGTGTGTGTGTGTGTGTGTGTGTGTGTGTGTGTGTGTGTGTGTGTGTGTGTGTGTGTGTGTGTGTGTGTGTGTGTGTGTGTGTGTGTTTGTGTGTGTGTGTGTGAGACGTAAAACATCGTCTTAGGCTATGACGTAAAACATCGTACTACGCTAAGACGTAAAACATCGTCCTAGGCTAAGACGTATGCGTACAAGCAGAGTTTACACCTGTCAAAAGGATAGCCAGGTAGACAGCAGATAGAATGACAGAGAAATAGTGGGACAGATAGACAAACAGATAAATAGACAAATACACAGACAGACAGACAGATGAATTGGCAGACAGATAGGCAGACAGACGGACGGACGGAGGGACAGACTAATACACGCAGGGAATATGAAAGGGTGAGCAGGTGAGTGGATGTGGGGGAGGGGGGAGGGTCACACATCCATAACTAAACAGATAGACAGGCGGGTAGACAGAGGGACAGATAGACAAGTAGGTACATAGGCTGATCAATTGATAGACAAACGTTAATATCGATATGGACACAGGTGTCAATAGACATGTTTGAGATGGAGAAAGGGGGCCTTGAGGTTTGTTTGTTTTTTTTCCCTGTGAAGTAAACCAATAGAAATGTTCCATACGGAATTGATGAGAGGCGACCAATAAATAACGCAAGGTACCATCTGTGTCCATTGTGAACCATGGTTACGGTGCCAGTGCGCCTTGCAAACAACAGTACCTCGTGTCTGACCTTTGCCAGGTGTTTCCTCCTCAATCATAACCGTGTCAAATCACGAATCGAACACAGCTTTTCCCTTTTTCCAGTGTGCAAACCATGGCAACGCATTTTGTAAACAGCAGATGTAGCCAGTCGTCAACTAATTCAAAACAAGAAAATGAAAAAGAAGAAGGAGAAAGAGTATTCATTATATGAAAACGTCAGTGTTTAACAGCACAAACAGATCTAGTTTCAATAAACTTCGATAAATAGCATCTATATAGATCGAATTATGCATTCAAACAACAACACCACCAACAACAACAACACAAAAAATAGCAAACAACGAACATAAAGCAAAAGCAGTTGCCATAAAACCTGATTTGTAAAACTAAATCTGGCTCCAAAGGACGAGAGCTACACGTGCATAGTACCACCACTGGGATGATCCGGTGCCAGGTCGGTATCTGAAGGTCGTTGGCTGCCGCCAGCGAAGGACTGCCTCGCCGTCTGTTGGCCCAGCAGATATTACTGAGCGTGTATGGGGTCACCTTGTTAGGGTCCACTACGTTCTGGTCAGGTGACTTTTTTTTTCGCGTGCAGAAAGTTTCCATTTTCATCAAAATTTGCACTAACCATGCACTGTTTTTCCCTCGTCTTCTGGACGTTTCTGTATGTCTCTATGTCTCTGTCTGTCTGTCTGTCTGTCTGTCTGTCTGTCTGTCTGTCTGTCTCTCTCTCTCTCTCTCTCTCTCTCTCTCTCTCTCCTCTCTCTCTCTCTCTCTCTCTCTCTCTCTCTCTCTCTGTTTCTACAGGAATTAAAACAACGAATGATTGATTGCTATCAGCAAGAGTGGAACACCAAACTGTCAAATAGTGACAGGTATTCTACATAT
>CM031625.1:50070593-50088093 GCA_018398815.1 Conus ventricosus
TTTGCACGCCCACCACCATGCACGTGCTTCAGACTCAGTCTTACCACGCTGTCAGCAGCAAAGCTGACGCCCACAGACAGCCCAGCTGTGAACAGGAGGCTGACAGACAGCCGATCGAATCAACAGGAAGTGGTGGATGCCTCTGGTACCTGCAACGCAGCTCTCACGGGAGAAAGGCAAAGACACCTATTGTTTCCCCCCTCTTGTCCTTGGGACAGTCCAAGCAGATCCTTTTTTAAACATCCATCTTTTCGACGCACTGAGAACAAAACAAAACAGAACAGAAAATAAAAAGAGAAAAGAAAAATCGCTGAAACCTTTTTAACAAACAAACAAAACAACAAAACACCTGGTGTCAAGGAATGAATGCGTTCGATGTATTCGCTCGCTAATGAACTTCCCGCTTTTAGCAGCTGCTGCTTTGTTAAAATATTTCAACACTTTGCATTAATGCATCAACGTCCGCTCTTTATGATCATATGCATGTGGCAGGTTGAAAGTAGAGTGAACGTAGGTTGAAAGCAGAGTGACAGTAGGTTGAAAGTATAGTGAACGTAGGTTGAAAGCAGAGTGACAGTAGGTTGAAAGTAGAGTGACAGTAGGTTGAAAGTAGAGAGACAGTAGGTTGAAAGTAGAGAGACAGTAGGTTGAAAGTAGAGTAAACAGTAGGTTGAAAGTAGAGTCCCAGTAGTTTGACAGTAGGTTGAAAGTAGAGTGACAGTAGGTTGAAAGTAGAGTCCAAGTAGGTTGAAAGTAGAGAGACAGTAGGTTGAAAGTAGAGAGACAGTAGGTTGAAAGTAGAGAGACAGTAGGTTGAAAGTTGAAAGTAGAGAGACAGTAGGTTGAAAGTAGAGTGACAGTAGGTTGAAAGTAGAGTCCCAGTAGGTTGAAAGTAGAGAGACAGTAGGTTGAAAGTAGAGAGACAGTAGGTTGAAAGTAGAGTGACAGTAGGTTGAAAGTAGAGTCCCAGTAGGTTGACAGTAGGTTGAAAGTAGAGTGACAGTAGGTTGAAAGTACAGTGACAGTAGGTTGAAAGTAGAGTCCCAGTAGGTTGAAAGTAGAGAGACAATAAAGTAGAGAGACAGCAGGTTGAAAGTAGAGAGACATTAGGTTGAAAGTAGAGTGACAGTAAGTTGAAAGTAGAGTAACAGTAGGTTGAAAGTAGAGTGACAGTAAAGTAGAGAGACAGTAGGTTTAAAGTAGAGTGACAGTAGGTTGAAAGTAGAGTGACAGTAGGTTGAAAGTGACAGTAGGTTGAAAGTAGAGTGACAGTAGGTTGAAAGTAGAGAGACAGTAGGTTGAAAGTAGAGTGACAGTAGGTTGAAAGTAGAGTGACAGCAGATTGAAAGTAGAGAGACAGTAGGTTGAAAGTAGATAGACAGTAAAGTAGAGAGACAGTAGGTTGAAAGTAGAGAGACAGTAGGTTGAAAGTAGAGTGACAGTAGGTTGAAAGTGACAGTAGGTTGAAAGTAGAGTGACAGTAGGTTGAAAGTAGAGAGACAGTAGCTTGAAAGTAGAGTGACAGTAGGTTGAAAGTAGAGTGACAGTAGATTGAAAGTAGAGAGACAGTAGGTTGAAAGTAGATAGACAGTAAAGTAGAGAGACAGTAGGTTGAAAGTAGAGAGACAGTAGGTTGAAAGTAGAGTGACAGTAGGTTGAAAGTAGAGAGACAGTAAAGTAGAGAGACAGTAGGTTGAAAGTAGAGTGACAGTAGGTTGAAAGTAGAGAGACAGTAAAGTAGAGAGACAGTAGGTTGAAAGTAGAGTGTCAGTAGGTTGAAAGTAGAGAGACAGTGAAGTAGAGAGACAGTAGGTTGAAAGTAGAGAGACAGTAGGTTGAAAGTAGAGTGACAGTAAATGAGAGAGACAGTAGATTGAAAGTAGAGAGACAGTAGGTTGAAAGTAGAGTGAGTAGTAGGTTGAAAGTAGAGAGACAGTAGGTTGAAAGTAGAGTGACAGTAGGTTGAAAGTAGAGAGACGGTAGGTTGAAAGTAGAGAGACAGTAGGTTGAAAGTAGAGTGACAGTAGGTTGAAAGTAGAGAGACAGTAAAGTAAAAAGACAGTAGGTTGAAAGTAGAGAGACAGTAGGTTGAAAGTAGAGTGACAGTAAATGAGAGAGACAGTAGATTGAAAGTAGAGAGACAGTAGGTTGAAAGTAGAGTGACAGTAGGTTGAAAGTAGAGAGACAGTAGGTTGAAAGTAGAGTAACAGTAGGTTGAAAGTAGAGTGACAGTAGCTTGAAAGTAGAGATACAGTAAAGTAGAGAGACAGTAGGTTGAAAGTAGAGAGACAGTAGGTTGAAAGTAGAGTGACAGTAGGTTGAAAGCAGAGAGACAGTAGGTTGAAAGTAGAGAAACAGTAGGTTGAAAGTAAACAGTAGGTTGAAAGGAGAGAGACAGTAGGTTGAAAGTAGAGTAAACAGTAGGTTGAAAGTAGAGTGACAGTAGGTTGAAAGTAGAGAGACTGTAGGTTGAAAGTAGAGAGGCAGTAGGTTGAAAGTAGAGAGACAGTTAAGTAGAGAGACAGTAGGTTGAAAGTAGAGAGACAGTAGGTTGAAAGTAGAGTGACAGTAGGTTGAAAGTAGAGTAAACAGTAGGTTGAAAGTAGAGAAACAGTAGGTTGAAAGTAAACAGTAGGTTGAAAGGAGAGAGACAGTAGGTTGAAAGTAGAGTAAACAATAGGTTGAAAGTAGAGTGACAGTAGGTTGAAAATAGAGAGACAGTAGGTTGAAAGTAGAGAGGCAGTAGGTTGAAAGTAGAGTGACAGTAGGTTGAAAGTAGAGAGACAGTAGGTTGAAAGTAGAGTGACAGTAGGTTGAAAGTAGAGTGACAGTAGGTTGAAAGTAGAGACGGTAGGTTGAAAGTAGAGTGACAGTAGGTTGAAAGTAGAGAGACAGTAGGTTGAAAGTAGAGAGACAGTAAAGTAGAGAGACAGTAGGTTGAAAGTAGAGAGACAGTAGGTTGAAAGTAGAGTGACAGTAGGTTGAAAGTAGAGAGACAGTTAAGTAGAGAGACAGTAGGTTGAAAGTAGAGAGACAGTAGGTTGAAAGTAGAGTGACAGTAGGTTGAAAGTAGAGTAAACAGTAGGTTGAAAGTAGAGCGACAGCTGGTGAGAGTTGAAACCAGAGAATACAAGCTGTCTCGCTAAACATCAGACGGACGATTGTCACTACACCGAGTTTTGCTCCAGACAAGTGTGTTTTAGATCCACGTGACATTTATTTACCAGATGATGTCATCGCAGACGACGTAAGAATTCTTGAGAGATCCAGAACTGTTATGTGAGCGCGAGAAACTTCCAGAAACGGTTTCTGGAATGTTCCATGTTTTTGGACTGGCAGTAGTGCGTGCTTCATCGCTTTGGAATTGTCTGATTGTTCTGATCACTTCAATCAGCTATATATTTGATTACTGAACTTCCTAGAAAGTTCCATACGTTTTGAGTATGTATGTTGTATTATTTATTTATTTATTATTTATTTATTTATTTATTTATTTATTTATTTATTTATTTATTTATCATTCATTCATTTATGTATTTCTTTGTCTATTTATTTACTAGCTGTGCTGTACCACGTTCCACTAACTTTCGAGTTCATAAATAACAAATGATTGGACAGAAACGGTGACGGGAGAGATGCGAGAGACGGTGATGAGAGAGATGTGGAGAGACAGTGATGAGAGAGATGCGGAGAGACAGTGATGAGAGAGATGCGAGAGACAGTGATGAGAGAGATGCGGAGAGACAATGATGAGAGAGATGCGGAGAGACAGTGATGAGAGAGATGCGAGAGACAGTGATGAGAGAGATGCGGAGAGACAGTGATGAGAGAGATGCGGAGAGACAGTGAGAGAAGAGATGTGGAGAGACAGTGATGGGAGAGATGTGGAGAGACGGTGATGAAAGAGAAGCGGAGAGATGGTGATTAAAGAGATGCGGAGAGACGTGATGAAAGAGATGCGGAGAAAGTGACTAGAGAGATGCGGAGAGACGGTGATGAGAGAGATGCAGAGAGACGGTGATGGAGAGAGATGCGGAGAGACGGTGATGAGAGAGATGCGGAGAGACGGTGATGAAGAGATGCGAGAGACAGTGATGAGAGAGATGCGGAGAGACGGTGATGAGAGAGATGCGGAGAGACGGTGACGAGAGAGATGCAGAGAGAGACGGTGATGAAAGAGACGGTGATGAGAGAGATGCGGAGAGACGGTGATGAGAGAGATGCAGAGAGACGGGCGATGAGAGAGATGTAGAGAGATGGGATGAGAGTGATGTGGAGAGACGGTGATGAGAGAGAGTAGAGAGACGTGATGAGAGAGATGTGGAGAGACGGTGATGAGAGAGATGCGGAGAGACAGTGACGAGAGAGATGTAGAGAGACGGTGATGAGAGAGATGTAGAGAGACGGTGATGAGAGAGATGCGGGAGAGACGGTGATGAGAGAGATGTGGAGAGACGGTGATGAGAGAGATGTAGAGAGACGGTGATGAGAGAGATGTAGAGAGACAGTGATGAGAAGATGCGGGAGAGATGGTGATGAGAGAGATGTGGAGAGACGGTGATGAGAGAGATGTAGAGAGACGGTGATGAGAGAGATGTAGAGAACGGTGACGGGAGAGATGTGGAGAGACAGTGATGAGAGAGATGTAGAGAGACAGTGATGAAGAGATGTAGAGAGACGGTGATGAGAGAGATGTAGAGAGACGTGATGAGAGAGATGTAGAGAGACGGTGATGAAGAGATGCGGAGAGACAGTGATGAAGAGATGTAGAGAGACAGTGATAGAAGAGATGTAGAGAGACGGTGATGAGAGAGATGTGGAGAGACGTGATGAGAGAGATGCGGAGAGAGTGACGAAGAGATGTGGAGAGACGGTGATGAGAGAGATGCGGAGAGACGGTGATGAGAGAGATGGGAGAGACGGTGATGAGAGAGATGTAGAGAGACGGTGATGAGAAGAGATGCGGAGAGACGGTGACGAGAGAGATGGGGAGAGACGGTGATGAGAGAGATGTAGAGAGAGTGACGAGAGAGATATGGAGAGACGGTGATGAGAGAGATGCGGAGAGAGTGACGAGAGAGATATGGAGAGACGGTGATGAGAGAGATGCGGAGAGAGTGACGAGAGAGATGTGGAGAGACGGTGATGAGAGAGATGCGGAGAGAGTGATGAGAGAGATGTGGAGAGACGGTGATGAGAGAGATGTAGAGAGACAGTGATGAGAGAGATGTGGAGAGACAGTGATGAGAGAGATGCGGAGAGACAGTGATGAGAGAGATGCGGAGAGACAGTGATGAGAGAGATGTGGAGAGACAGTGATGAGAGAGATGTAGAGAGACGGTGATGAAAGAGA
This sequence comes from Conus ventricosus, assembly GCA_018398815.1. Classification (NCBI taxonomy): domain Eukaryota; kingdom Metazoa; phylum Mollusca; class Gastropoda; order Neogastropoda; family Conidae; genus Conus; species Conus ventricosus. The sequence continues at coordinate 50,075,947 of CM031625.1, forward strand.
ATGCGGAGAGACAGTGATGAGAAGAGATGTGAGAGACAGTGATGAGAGAGATGTAGAGAGACGGTGATGAAAGAGATGCGAGAGATGGTGATGAGAGAGATGCGGAGAGACAGTGATGAGAGTGATGCGAAGAGACGGTGACGAGAGAGATGCGGAGAGACGGTGATGAAGAGATGGTGATGAGAGAGATGTGGAGAACGGTGATGAGAGAGATGTAGAGAGACGGTGATGAGAGAATGTAGGGAGACGTGACGGAGAGATGTGGAGAGACAGTGATCAGAGAGATGTAGAGAGATGGTGATGAGAGAGATGTAGAGAGACGGTGATGAGAGAGATGTAGAGAGACGGTGATGAGAGAGATGTAGAGAGACGGTGATGAGAGAGATGCGGAAGACAGTGATGAGAGAGATGTGGAGAGACAGTGATGAGAGAGATGCGGAGAGACAGTGATGAGAGAGATGCGGAGAGACAGTGATGAGAGAGATGTGGAGAGACAGTGATGAGAGAGATGTGGAGAGACGGTGATGAAAGAGATGCGGAGAGATGGTGATGAAAGAGATGCGGAGAGACGGTGATGAAAAAGATGCGGAGAAAGTGACTAGAGAGATGCGGAGAGACGGTGATGAGAGAGATGCGGAGAGACGGTGATGAGAGAGATGCGGAGAGACGGTGATGAGACAGATGCGGAGAGACGGTGAGAGAGAGATGCGGAGAGACGGTGATGAAGAGATGCGGAGAGACGGTGATGAGACAGATGCGGAGAGACGGTGATGAGAGAGATGCGGAGAGACGGTGACGAGAGAGATGCGAGAGACGGTGATGAGAGAGACGGTGGTGAGAGAGATGCGGAGAACGGTGATGAGAGAGATGCGGAGAGACGGTGATGAGAGAGATGTAGAGAGACGGTGACGGGAGAGATGTAGAGAGACAGTGATGAGACAGATGTAAGAGACGGTGATGAGAGAGATGTAGAGAGACGGTGATGAGAGAGATGTAGAGAGACGGTGATGAGAGAGATGCGGAGAGACAGTGATGAGAGAGATGTGGAGAGACATTGATGAGAGAGATTGCGGAGAGACAGTGATGAGAGAGATGCGGAGAGACAGTGATGAGAGAGATGTGGAGAGACGTGATGAAAAAGATGCGGAGAAAGTGACTAGAGAGATGCGAGAGACGGTGATGAGACAGATGCGGAGAGACGGTGATGAGAAGAGATGCGGAGAGACGTGATGAGAGAGATGCGGAGAGACGGTGATGAGACAGATGCGGAGAGACGGTGATGAGAGAGATGCGGAGAGACGGTGACGAGAGAGATGCGGAGAGACGGTGATGAGAGAGACGGTGATGAGAGAGATGCGAGAGACGGTGATGAAGAGATGCGGAGAGACGGTGATGAGAGAGATGTAGAGAGACGGTGACGGAGAGATGTAGAGAGACAGTGATGAGACAGAATGTATGAGACGGTGATGAGAGAGATGTAGAGAGACGGTGATGAAGAGATGTAGAGAGACGGTGATGAGAGAGATGTAGAGAGACGGTGATGAGAGAGATGTAGAGAGACAGTGATGAAAGAGATGCGGAGAGACAGTGATGAGAGAGATCGGAGAGACAGTGATGAGAGAGATGTGGAGAGACAGTGATGAGAGAGATGCGGAGAGACAGTGATGAGAGAGATGCGGAGAGACAGTGATGAGAGAGATGTGGAAGACAGTGATGAGAGAGATGTAGAAGACGGTGATGAAAGAGATGCGGAGAGACAGTGATGAGAGAGATGTGAGAGACAGTGATGAGAGAGATGTAGAGAGACGGTGATGAAAGAGATGCGAGAGATGGTGATGAGAGAGATGCGGAGAGACAGTGATGAAGATGATGCGGAGAGACGGTGACGAGAGAGATGCGGAGAGACGGTGATGAGAGAGATGGTGATGAGAGAGATGGAGAGACGGTGATGAGAGAGATGTAGAGAGACGGTGATGAGAGAGATGTAGGGAGACGGTGACGGAGAGATGTGGAGAGACAGTGATGAGAGAGATGTAGAGAGATGGTGATGAGAGAGATGTAGAGAGACGGTGATGAGAGAGTGTAGAGAGACGGTGATGAGAGATGTAGATAGACAGTGATGAGAGAGATGTGGAGAGACAGTAGAGAGAGATGCGGAGAGACAGTGATGAGAGAGATGCGAGAGACAGTGATGAGAGAGATGTGGAGAGACGGTGATGAAAAAGATGCGAGAAAGTGACTAGAGAGATGCGGAGAGACGGTGATGAGAGAGATGCGGAGAGACGGTGATGAGAGAGATGCGGAGAGACGGTGATGAGACAGATGCGGAGAGACGGTGATAGAGAGAGATGCGGAGAGACGGTGATGAGAGAGATGCGGAGAGATGGTGATGAGACAGATGCGGAGAGACGTGTGATGAAGAGATGCGGAGAGACGGTGACGAGAGAGATGCGGAGAGACGGTGATGAGAAAGACGGTGATGAGAGATGCGGAGAGACGGTGATGAGAGAGATGCGAGAGACGGTGATGAGAGAGATGTAAGAGACGGTGACGGGAGAGATGTAGAGAGACAGTGATGAGACAGATGTAGAGAGACGGTGATGAGAGAGATGTAGAGAGACGGTGATGAGAGAGATGTAAGAGACGGTGATGAGAGAGATGTAGAGAGACGGTGATTGAGAGAGATGTAGAGAGACAGTGATGAGAGAGATGTAGAGAGACGGTGATGAGAGAGATGTGGAGAGACGGTGATGAAGAGATGCAGAGAGATGGTGATGAGAGAGATGCGGAGAGAGTGACGAGAGAGATGTGGAGAGACGGTGATGAGAGAGATGCGGAGAGATGGTGATGAGAGAGATGCGGAGAGACAGTGATGAGAGTGATGCGGAGAGACGTGACGAGAGAGATGCGGAGAGACGGTGATGAGAGAGATGTGATGAGAGAGATGTGGAGAGACGGTGATGAGAGAGATGTAGAGAGACGGTGATGAGAGAGATGTAGGGAGACGGTGACGGAGAGATGTGGAGAGACAGTGATGAGAGAGATGAAGAGATGGTGATGAGAGAGATGTAGAGAGACGGTGATGAGAGAGATTAGAAGACGGTGATGAGAGAGATGTAGAGAGACGGTGATGAAGAGATGTAGAGAGACGGTGATGAGAGAGATGCGGAGAGACAGTGATGAGAGAGATGTAGAGTGAACGGTGATGAGAGAGATGTGGAGAGACGGTGATGAGAGAGATGCGGAGAGATGGTGATGAGAGAGATGTGGAGAGAGTGACGAGAGAGATGTGGAGAGACGGTGATGAGAGAGATGCGGAGAGACGGTGATGAGAGAGATGCGGAGAGAGTGATGAAGAGAAATGGAGAGACGGTGATGAGAGAGATGCGGAGAGAGTGACGAGAGAGATGTGGAGAGACGGTGATGAGAGAGATGTGGAGAGACAGTGATGAGAGAGATGCGGAGAGACAGTGATGAGAGAGATGCGGAGAGACAGTGATGAGAGAGATGTGGAGAGACAGTGATGAGAGAGATGTGGAGAGACGGGATGAAAGAGATGCGGAGAGATGGTGATGAAAGAGATGCGGAGAGACGGCGATGAAAAAGATGCGGAGAAAGTGACTAGAGAATGCGGAGAGACGGTGATGAGAGAGATGCGGAGAGACGGTGATGAGAGAGATGCGAGAGAGACGGTGAGGAGACAGATGCGGAGAGACGGTGATGGAGAGATGCGGAGAGACGGTGATGAGAGAGATGCGGAGAGACGGTGATAGAGAGATGTAGAGAGACGGTGATGAGAGAGATGTAGAGAGACGGTGATGAGAGAGATGTAGAGAGACGGTGATGAGAGAGATGCGGAGAGACAGTGAATGAGAGAGATGTAGAGAGACAGTGATGAGAGAGATGTAGAGTGACGGTGATGAGAGAGATGTAGAGAGACGGTGATGAGAGAGATGTAGGGAGACGGTGACGGAGAGATGTGGAAGACAGTGATGAGAGAGATGTAAGAGATGGTGATGAGAGAGATGTAGAGAGACGGTGATGAGAGAGATGTAGAGAGACGGTGATGAGAGAGATGTAGAGAGACGGTGATGAGAGAGATGTAGAGAGACGTGATGAGAGAGATGCGGAGAGACAGTGATAAGAGAGATGTAGAGAGACAGTGATGAGAGAGATGTAGAGTGACGGTGATGAGAGAGATGTGGAGAGACGGTGATGAGAGAGATGCGGAGAGATGGTGATGAGAGAGATGTGGAGAGAGTGACGAGAGAGATGTGGAGAGACGGTGATGAGAGAGATGCGGAGAGACGGTGATGAGAGAGATGCGGAGAGAGTGATGAGAGAGATATGGAGAGACGGTGATGAGAGAGATGCGGAGAGAGTGACGAGAGAGATGTGGAAGACGGTGATGAGAGAGATGTGGAGAGACAGTGATGAGAGAGATGCGGAGAGACAGTGATGAGAGAGATGCGAGAGACAGTGATGAGAGAGATGTGGAGAGACAGTGATGAGAGAGAGTGGAGAGACGGTGATGAAAGAGATGCGAGAGATGGTGATGAAAGAGATGCGGAGAGACGGTGATGAAAAAGATGCGGAGAAAGTGACTAGAGAGATGCGGAGAGACGGTGATGAGAGAGATGCGGAAGACGGTGATGAGAGAGATGCGGAGAGACGGTGATGAGACAGATGCGGAGAGACGGTGATGGAGAGATGCGGAGAGACGGTGATGGGAGAGATAGCGGAGAGAGTGACGAGAGAGATGTGGAGAGACGGTGATGAGAGAGATGTGGAGAGACAGTGATGAGAGGATGCGGAGAGAGTGACGAGAGAGATGTGGAGAGACGGTGATGAAGAGATGCGGAGAGACGGTGATGAGAGATGGGGAGAGATGGTGATGAGAGAGATGTAGAGAGAACGGTGATGAGAGAGATGCGGAGAGACGGTGACGAGAGAGATGGGGAGAGACGGTGATGAAGAGAGATGTAGAGAGAGTGACGAGAGAGATATGAGAGACGGTGATGAGAGAGATGCGGAGAGAGTGACGAGAGAGATATGGAGAGACGGTGATGAGAGAGATGCGGAGAGAGTGACGAGAGAGATGTGGAGAGACGGTGATGAGAGAGATGCGGAGAGAGGTGATGAGAGATGATGGAGAGACGGTGATGAGAGAGATGTAGAGAGACAGTGATGAGAGAGATGTGGAGAGACAGTGATGAAGAGAGATGCGGAGAGACAGTGATGAGAGAGATGCGGAGAGACAGTGATGAGAGAGATGTGGAGAGACAGTGATGAGAGAGATGTAGAGAGACGGTGATGAAAGAGATGCGGAGAGACAGTGATGAGAGAGATGTGGAGAGACAGTGATGAAGAGATGTAGAGAGACGGTGATGAAAGAGATGCGGAGAGATGGTGATGAGAGAGATGCGGAGAGACAGTGATGAGAGTGATGCGAAGAGACGGTGACGAGAGAGATGCGGAGAGACGGTGATGAGAGAGATGGTGATGAGAGAGATGTGGAGAGACGGTGATGAAGAGATGTAGAGAGACGGTGATGAGAGAGATGTAGGGAGACGGTGACGGGAGAGATGTGAGAGACAGTGATCAGAAGATGTAGAGAGATGGTGATGAGAGAGATGTAGAGAGACGTGATGAGAGAGATGTAGAGAGACGGTGATGAAGAGATGTAGAGAGACGGTGATGAGAGAGATGCGAGAGACAGTGATGAGAGAGATGTGGAGAGACAGTGATGAGAGAGATGCGGAGAGACAGTGATGAGAGGAGATCGGAGAGACAGTGATGAGAGAGATGTGGAGAGACAGTGATGAGAGAGATGTGAAGACGGTGATGAAAGAGATGCGGAGAGATGGTGATGAAAGAGATGCGGAGAGACGGTGATGAAAAAGATGCGGAGAAAGTGACTAGAGAGATGCGGAGAGACGTGATGAGAGAGATGCGGAGAGACGGTGATGAGAGAGATGCGGAGAGACGGTGATGAGACAGATGCGGAGAGACGGTGATGAAGAGATGCGAGAGAACGGTGATGAGAGAGATGCGGAGAGACGGTGATGAGACAGATGCGGAGAGACGGTGATGAAGAGATGCGGAGAGACGGTGACAGAGAGATGCGGAGAGACGGTGATGAGAGAGACGGTGGTGAGAGAGATGCGAGAGACGGTGATGAGAGAGATGTGGAGAGACGGTGATGAGAGAGATGTAGAGAGACGTGACGGAGAGATGTAGAGAGACAGTGATGAGACAGATGTAGAGAGACGGTGATGAGAGAGATGTAGAGAGACGGTGATGAGAGAGATGTAGAGAGACGTGATGAGAGAGATGCGGAGAGACAGTGATGAGAGAGATGTGGAGAGACAGTGATGAGAGAGATGCGGAGAGACAGGATGAGAGAGATGCGGAGAGACAGTGATGAGAGAGATGTGGAGAGACGTGATGAAAAAGATGCGAGAAAGTGACTAGAGAGATGCGGAGAGACGGTGATGAGAGAGATGCGGAGAGACGGTGATGAGAGAGATGCGGAGAGACGGTGATGAGACAGATGCGGAGAGACGTGAGAGAGAGATGCGGAGAGACGGTGATGAGAGAGATGCGGAGAGACGGTGATGAGACAGATGCGGAGAGACGGTGATGAAGAGATGCGGAGAGACGTGACAGAGAGATGCGGAGAGACGGTGATGAGAGAGACGGTGATGAAGAGATGCGGAGAGACGGTGATGAGAGAGATGCGGAGAGACGGTGATGAGAGAGATGTAGAGAGACGGTGACGGAGAGATGTAGAGAGACAGTGATGAGACAGATGTAGTGAGACGGTGATGAGAGAGATGTAGAGAGACGGTGATGAGAGAGATGTAGAGAGACGGTGATGAGAGAGATGTAGAGAGACGGTGATGAGAGAGATGTAGAGAGACAGTGATGAAAGAGATGCGGAGAGACAGTGATAGAGAGATGCGGAGAGACAGTGATGAGAGAGATGTGGAGACAGTGATGAGAGAGATGCGGAGAGACAGTGATGAGAGAGATGCGGAGAGACAGTGATGAGAGAGATGTGGAGAGACAGTGAGAGAGAGATGTAGAGAGACCGGTGATGAAAGAGATGCGGAGAGACAGTGATGAGAGAGATGTGGAGAGACAGTGATGAGAGAGATGTAGAGAGACGGTGATGAAAGAGATGCGGAGAGATGGTGATGAGAGAGATGCGGAGACACAGTGATGAGAGTGATGCGGAGAGACGGTGACGAGAGAGATGCGGAGAGACGTGATGAAGAGATGGTGATGAAGAGATGTGGAGAGACGGTGATGAAAGAGATGTAGAGAGACGGTGATGAGAGAGATGTAGGAGAACGGTGACGGGAGAGATGTGGAGAGACAGTGATGAGAGAGATGTAGAGAGATGGTGATGAGAGAGATGTAGAGAGACGGTGATGAAGAGATGTAGAGAGACGTGATGAGAGAGATGTAGAGAGACAGTGATGAGAGAGATGTGGAGAGACAGTGATGAAGAGATGCGGAGAGACAGTGATGAGAGAGATGCGGAGAGACAGTGATGAGAGAGATGTGGAGAGACGTGAGAAAAAGATGCGGAGAAAGTGACTAGAGAATGCGGAGAGACGGTGATGAGAGAGATGCGGAGAGACGTGATGAGAGAGATGCGGAGAGACGGTGATGAGACAGATGCGGAGAGACGTGATGAGAGAGATGCGGAGAGACGGTGATGAGAGAGATGCGGAGAGATGGTGATGAGACAGATGCGGAGAGACGGTGATGAGAGAGATGCGGAGAGACGGTGACGAGAGAGATGCGGAGAGACGGTGATGAGAAAGACGGTGATGAGAAGAGATGCGAGAGACGGTGATGAGAGAGATGCGGAGAGACGGTGATGAGAGAGATGTAGAGAGACGGTGACGGAGAGATGTAGAGAGGACAGTGATGAGACAGATGTAGAGAGACGGTGATGAGAGAGATGTAGAGAGACGGTGATGAGAGAGATGTAGAGAGACGGTGATGAGAGAATGTAGAGAGACGGTGATGAGAGAGATGCGGAGAGACAGTGATGAGAGAGATGTAGAGAGACAGTGATGAGAGAGATGTAGAGAGACGGTGATGAGAGAGATGTGGAGAGACGGTGATGAGAGAGATGCAGAGAGATGGTGATGAGAGAGATGCGAGAGAGTGACGAGAGAGATGTGGAGAACGTGATGAGAGAGATGCGGAGAGATGGTGATGAGAGAGATGCGGAGAGACAGTGATGAGAGTGATGCGGAGAGACGGTGACGAGAGAGATGCGGAGAGACGGTGATGAGAGAGATGGTGATGAGAGAGATGTGGAGAGACGGTGATGAGAGAGATGTAGAGAGACGGTGATGAGAGAGATGTAGGGAGACGTGACGGAGAGATGTGGAGAGACAGTGATAGAGAGATGTAGAGAGATGGTGATGAGAGAGATGTAGAGAGACGTGATGAGAGAGATGTAGAGAGACGGTGATGAAGAGATGTAGAGAGACGGTGATGAGAGAGATGTAGAAGACGGTGATGAGAGAGATGCGGAAGACAGTGAGAGAGAGATGTAGAGTGACGGTGATGGAGAGAGATGTGGAGAGACGGTGATGAGAGAGATGCGGAGAGATGGTGATGAGAGAGATGTGGAGAGAGTGACGAGAGAGATGTGGAGAGACGGTGATGAGAGAGATGCGGAGAGACGGTGAGAGAGAGATGCGGAGAGAGTGATGAGAGAGATATGGAGAGACGGTGATGAGAGAGATGCGGAGAGAGTGACGAGAGAGATGTGGAGAGACGGATGAGAGAGATGTGGAGAGACAGTGATGAGAGAGATGCGGAGAGACAGTTGATGAGAGAGATGCGGAGAGACAGTGATGAGAGAGATGTGGAGAGACAGTGATGAGAGAGATGTGGAGAGACGGTGATGAAAGAGATGCGGAGAGATGGTGATGAAAGAGATGCGGAGAGACGGTGATGAAAAAGATGCGGAGAAAGTGACTAGAGAGATGCGAGAAGACGGTGATGAGAGTGATGCGGAGAGACGGTGATGAGAGAGATGCGGAGAGACGGTGAGGAGACAGATGCGAGAGACGGTGAGGGAGAGATGCGGAGAGACGGTGATGAGAGAGATGCGGAGAGACGGTGATGAGAGAGATGTAGAGAGACGGTGATTGAGAGAGATGTAGAGAGACGGTGATGAGAGAGATGCGGAGAGACAGTGATGAGAGAGATGTAGAGAGACAGTGATGAGAGAGATGTAGTGTGACGGTGATGAGAGAGATGTAGAGAACGGTGATGAGAGAGATGTAGGAGACGGTGACGGGAGAGATGTGGAGAGACAGTGATGAGAGAGATGTAGAGAGATGGTGATGAGAGAGATGTAGAGAGACGGTGATGAGAGAGATGTAGAGAGACGGTGATGAGAGAGATGTAGAGAGACGTGATGAGAGAGATGTAGAGAGACGTGATGAGAGAGATGCGGAGAGACAGTGATGAGAGAGATGTAAGAGAACAGTGATGAGAGAGATGTAGAGTGACGGTGAGAGAGAGATGTGGAGAGACGGTGATGAGAGAGATGCGGAGAGATGGTGATGAAGAGAGATTGGAGAGAGTGACGAGAGAGATGTGGAGAGACGGTGATGAGAGAGATGCGGAGAGACGGTGATGAGAGAGATGCGGAGAGAGTGATGAGAGAGATATGGAGAGACGGTGATGAAGAGATGCGGAGAGAGTGACGAGAGAGATGTGGAGAGACGGTGATGAGAGAGATGTGGAGAGACAGTGATGAGAGAGATGCGGAGAGACAGTGATGAGAGAGATGCGGAGAGACAGTGATGAGAGAGAGTGGAAGACAGTGATGAGAGAGATGTGAGAGACGGTGATGAAAGAGATGCGGAGAGATGGTGATGAAAGAGATGCGGAGAGACGGTGATGAAAAAGATCGGAGAAAGTGACTAGAGAGATGCGGAGAGACGGTGATGAGAGAGATGCGGAGAGACGGTGATGAGAGAGATGCGGAGAGACGGTGATGAGACAGATGCGGAGAGACGGTGATGGGAGAGATGCGGAGAGACGGTGATGGGAGAGATGCGGAGAGAGTGACGAGAGAGATGTGGAGAGACGGTGATGAGAGAGATGTGGAGAGACAGTGATGAGAGAGATGCGGAGAGAGTGACGAGAGAGATGTGGAGAGACGGTGATGAGAGAGATGCGGAGAGACGTGATGAGACAGATGCGAGAGACGGTGATGAGAGAGATGCGGAGAGACGTGACGAGAGAGATGCGGAGAGACGGTGATGAGAGAGATGGTGATGAGAGAGATGCGAGAGAACGGTGATGAAGAGATGCGGAGAGACGTGAGAGAGAGATGTAGAGAGACGGTGACGGAGAGATGTGGAAGACAGTGATGAAGAGAGATGTAGAGAGACGGTGATGAGAGAGATGTAGAGAGACGGTGATGAGAGAGATGCGGAGAGACAGTGATGAGAAGATGTAGAGAGACAGTGATGAGAGAGATGTAAGAGACGGTGATGAGAAGATGCAGAGAGACGGTGATGAGAGAGATGCAGAGAGATGGTGATGAGAGAGATGCGGAGAGAGTGACGAGAGAGATGTGGAGAGATGGTGATGAGAGAGATGCGGAGAGACGTGATGAGAGAGATGTGGAGAGACGGTGATGAGTGAGATGCGGAGAGAGTGATGAGAGAGATATGGAGAGATGGTGATGAGAGAGATGCGGAGAGAGTGACGAGAGAGATATGGAGAGACGGTGATGAGAGAGATGCGGAGAGAGTGACGAGAGAGATGTGAGAGACGGTGATGAGAGAGATGCGGAGAGACGGTGATGAGAGAGATGTAGAGAGATGGTGACAGAGAGATGTAGAGAGATGGTGAGAGAGAGATGCGGAGAGACGGTGATGAGAGAGATGCGGAGAGACAGTGACGAGAGAGATGCGGAGAGACAGTGATGAGAGTGATGCGGAGAGACAGTGATGAAAGAGATGCGGAGAGACGGTCATGAGAGAGATGTAGAGAGACGGTGATGAAGAGAAGCGGAGAGACAGTGATGAAAGAGATGCGGAGAGACGGTCATGAGAGAGATGTAGAGAGACGTGATGAGAGAGATGCGGAGAGAGAGTGATGAGAGAGATGCGGAGAGACAGTGATGAGAGAGATGTGGAGAGACGGTGATGAGAGAGATGCGGAGAGACAGTGATGAGAGAGATGCGAGAGACAGTGATGAAGAGATGTGGAGAGACAGTGATGAAAGAGATGCGGAGAGATGGTGATGAAAGAGATGTGGAGAGACAGTGATGAGAGAGATGCGGAGAGACAGTGATGAGAGAGATGCGGAGAGACAGTGATGAGAGAGATGCGGAGAGACAGTGATGAGAGAGATGCGGAGAGACAGTGATGAAGAGATGCGGAGAGACAGTGATGAGAGAGATGCGGAGAGACAGTGATGAGAGAGATGCGGAGAGACAGTGATGAGAGAGATGCGAGAGACAGTGATGAGAGAGATGTGGAGAGACAGTGATGAGAGAGATGTAGAGAGACGGTGATGAGAGAGATGTGGAGAGACGGTGATAGAGAGATGCGGAGAGACAGTGATGAAAGAGATGCGGAGAGACGGTGATGAAGAGATGTGGAGAGACGGTGATGAGAGAGATGCGGAGAGACGGTGATGAGAGAGATGCGGAGAGACGGTGATGAAGAGATGCGGAGAGACGGTGATGAGAGAGATGCGGAGAATGGTGATGAGAGAGATGTAGAGAGACGTGATGAGAGAGATGCGAGAGACGGTGATGAGAGAGATGTAGAGAGACGGTGATGAGAGAGATGCGGAGAGACAGTGATGAGAGAGATGCGGAGAGACGGTGATGAGAGAGATGCGGGAAGAGGAGAAATAAGAACCTGGTCAGAGTTGAAGGACGTGCCACAGTCTGGTGACCATGGTGACGGTGGTATCACCATGGATCTGTCAGTCTTTTGCTGAAGCAAAGGTTTCATGTGACCAGAACCCAGTCTGTGTCTGTCCGCATCTGATTGAACAACAGATCAGAACATGTGACCACAGCCCAGCCTGTGTCTGTCCGCATCTGATTGAACAACAGATCAGAACATGTGACCACAGCC
>CM031625.1:50093093-50098093 GCA_018398815.1 Conus ventricosus
CAAGGTCCATTAGTAGCAATACCACACACAGACAATGTCCATTAGTAGCAATACCACATACAGACAATGTCCATTAGTAGCAATACCACATACAGACAATGTCCATTTGTAGCAATACCACATACAGACAATGTCCATTAGTAGCAATACCACATACAGACAATGTCCATTAATAGCAATACTACATACAGACAATGTCCGTTAGTAGCAATACAACATACAGACAATGTCCATTAGTAGCAATACAACATACAGACAATATCCATTAGTAGCAATACAACATACAGACAATGTTAGTTGCCATACAACATACAGACAATGTCCATTTGTAGCAATACAACGTATAGAATTGCCTGGAGCTTTAGAGTTGTGAGAAGGAAAAGAAAAGAGAAAACAAAATGTCAAAAGTATACAACACATTTCTTGCAATCAGATGCTAAAAAGATCAGGGTAAACATCTTCTTAGTAAGCAGCTTTGTTGCTGCTGCAGCATCTGCTCTATTGTCTGCAGTGTTGTTGCTATGCCTGTTATCATCAGTGCCATTATTATCATTGTTGCTGTTGATGATGATGATGATGATGATGATGATGATGATGATGATGATGATGATGATGATGATGATGATGTTCTTGCTAGCATTGTACTATTTTTAGCTCATGATGTCCCCCTGAGAACCTGTCTTTCTACCACACCCCCACTTCCCCCTTCCCTCTTACACCACCACCGTACCTCCTCCCGTTCTACCCCTCTCCTCTTCCACCCAGGCCCTACCCTTCTCTCCCGTCCACTTCCTATCTCCCAGCCCCATTCCTGGCCTATAGCCAACCTTCCCTCTGTGGACGAGAATGGGAGCAGAGCGATGTTTTTTTTTTGTAACTGTCAGCTAATGCATTTGTCATCCGTTGCGCCCGGTAAATGATTGCAATATGATGACCGCCACCTTTTCAAAAGTTGCGGAGCTTTTGAGTCCGTGTATAATGAACTGGACTCTGGATTCAAGCGTGTTTTAGTGTTGTAATCTAACCCCCCCCCCCCCCCTCCCCTACACATGTTCTCCCCTTACCTCCTAATGTACACATCATACGCAAATACACACACGCGTGCGCGCGCACGTGCGCGCGCGCGCACACACAGACACACACACACACACACACACACACACACACACACACACACACACACACACACACAACACACACAACACACACACACACACACACACACACACACACACACACGAGAGAGAGAGAGAGAGAGAGAGAGAGAGAGAGAGAGAGAGAGAGAGAGAGAGAGAGAGAGAGAGAGACAGACAGACAGACAGACAGACAGACAGACAGACAGACAGACAGACAAGATACGGCATCATTGTTACGCCAACGTGAGCACAATCAATCAATTATCGGTGGGCCCGATCTGTTGTTGTCAGACGCCGTGAATGTGATAGCGGCCGGTCAGGGCGGGGTGAGGCTGCAGGAAGAGGCTGACGGACAATCCCATTCCACGGGCCAGACCCATCGCCAGCATGTCCGCACGCACACACACACACACACACACACACACACACACACACACACACACACACACACACAACACACACACACACACACACACACACACACACACAGTCAACTGCTAGCAAAGGACCAAGAGAAAGGGGTAGGTAGTGGGGTAGGGGGAGGGGATGGAAGAAGGTGGGGGAGGGAAAGATGGGGGGTGGAGAAAGGCGAGAAGGGAGGGGGTCAGGGAGAAGGTTTGGGGGTGAGAGGAGAGGGGGGGAGGGAGGGGAGCAGGACAACAAGAGGGTTTTGTTGTTGGGGGACACGTGTGGATCCTCCCCCCTCCCCCCCCCCCCCCCCCCCACGATGTGTTCTGCATGACCACACGTGTGACATCCGATTCAGGGGCTGAGGCACGTGCACAGCAGCACACGGGACACACACAACTCACTTCCGTCCTATGTCAGTCAGCAGCACACGGGACACACACAACTCACTTCCGTCCTATGTCAGTCAGCAGGGATGGAGGAAGGTGTTGGCAGAGAGGAGGGAGTGGGGGGGGGGAGGTGTAGGAGGGGCATGGGGAGAGGAGTGACTAGCTTAGTGGAAGTGATTAGCTCAGTGGAAGTGATTGGCTCTGTGGAAGTGATTGGCTCAGTGGAAGTGACTGGCTCAGTGGAAGTGACTGGCTCAGTGGAAGTGCTCGGCTCTGTGGAAGTGATTGGCTCAGTGGAAGTGGCTGGCTCAGTGGAAGTGCTTAGCTCAGTGGAAGTGACTGGCTCAGTGGAAGTGATTGGCTCAGTGGAAGTGACTGGCTCAGTGGAAGTGATTGGCTCAGTGGAAGTGACTGGCTCAGTGGAAGTGACTGGCTCAGTGGAAGTGACTGGCTCAGTGGTAGTGACCGGTTCAGCGGTCAAAGCTTCGTTTCCTCGATGGCAAGGGTCTGGGATCGATTCCCGATCAAGACAACCAGGACAGAGATCATTTGGGTGGCCGTGTGGATGAGTTTCCACTGGCTACAGTTTCAGTCAGTTGTCCTTATTATTTTGTGGGCGATTTGACTTGTTGTGTATTGGATAGCCCTGTTGCAGATCTCATTGTGGGTAATGTGCCTGGAGTTTCTGAAAGCGGTGACTTTAATGATGTATCTGGCAAACCTTTCTCTTTAGCCGCCGTGACGAGGGCTAGAGCTAAGCATGTTGTGGACAAAAAGCCTTTGTGTCAGAAACAGAAGGACGATGTATCATGAAGCCTTGCTTCCAGTTATGTCTTCTGATGTGTCTGCTGTGTCTCCTTCTGATATTGTGCCGACAGCTGTTCTGTCGCAGGGTACTTCGATGCCTTGGTTAGACAGATAGCACCCTTGACTTGTGACCAAGAACAGGTTTCTTCAGAGTGTTCTCCAAGAGTTGGTCTTTCTGTGGATCCCTCTCCAGAGTCTGATATTGGTAAAGTGCTTTGTATGGTCGGTGTCGTCCAGGACTGTGACGACGCTTTACCCATTCCCACTTTGACTGTTCCGATGGCGTCGTCTATGCCGGATGAACATGTTCGTTCTGTACAGTTTGATTGTGCTTTGTCTGCCAGCAGTTCCAGGGAGTTGCGTGCAGCATTTGATGATTTTCAAGACATTTTGACTCCTAAACCAGGTTCTTTCTCAGGTGATCTACTCTTACAGATCCCTCTTACAACAGATGTCCCTGTTAGAAAGAAGTCTTTTACGACATCCCCTTTTCTGCGAAAGAGGTTGTTTAGAGAGTAGTAGTAGTAGTAGTAGTAGTAGTAGTAGTAGTAGTAGTAGTAGTAGTAGTAGTAGTAGTAGTGGTAGTAGTAGTAGTTTCAGTTTCATCAAGGAGGCGTCACTGCGTGCGGACTAGTCCATATAAGCTACACCACATCCGCTACGTTTTGAGACCACATGCGCATGCTTTTAAGCTGATGGATAAATGAATTATCAACTAAAATGAGAGAATTGAAGAAGAGGACTCGCGGCAACGACTTAGCAGATGTCTGAACTACGCATTAGCCCAACGCGCTGGTCAGACCTTGAGTGCCTACCTAACGTTGGTTGTCTTTTGTAGTAGTAGTAGTAGTAGTAGTATAGTAGTAGTAGTAGTAGTAGTAGTAGTAGTAGTAGTAGTTAGTAGTAGTAGTAGTTAGAACACGAAGAAGGAGAAGAAGCAAAGGATGAGGGTCAACAACAACAACAAAAACAACAACAACAATAACTACAAACAATAATAACAACAACAACAATTTAAAGAAGAAAAAGAAGAGAAGAAGAAGAAGAAGAAGAAGAAGAAGAAGAAGAAGAAGAAGAAGAAGAAGAAGAAGAAGAAGAAGAAGAAGACGAAGACGAAAAAGAACCCGAGAGTTGTATCAGAATGTAGTGCTGATTTTATGCACTATGCGGAAGAAAGGAACAAAGTAGATAAACAAAGACGACGAAGAAGAGAAGAAGAAGATGTAAAAAGGAAAAAGAAGAACAAAAAGAGCTTCGATACCAAGCGTAGGTCAACACAAACAGCCGGGTTTCTCTGATGAGTCCATGTAGGTCAACACAAAGCCGGGTTTCTCTGATGAGTCCATGTAGGTCAACACAAACAGCCGGGTTTCTCTGATGAGTCCATGTAGGTCAACACAAACAGCCGGGTTTCTCTGATGAGTCCATGTAGGTCAACACAAACAGCCGGGATTCTCTGATGAGTCCATGTAGGTCAACACAAACAGCCGGGTTTCTCTGATGAGTCCATGTAGGTCAACACAAACAGCCGGGATTTTCTGATGAGTCCATGTAGGTCAACACAAACAGCCGGGTTTCTCTGATGAGTCCATGTAGGTCAACACAAACAGCCGGGTTTCTCTGATGAGTCCATGTAGGTCAACACAAACAGCCGGGTTTCTCTGATGAGTCCATGTAGGTCAACACAAACAGCCGGGTTTCTCTGATGAGTCCATGTAGGTCAACACAAACAGCCGGGATTCTCTGATGAGTCCATGTAGGTCAGCACAAACAGCCGGGTTTCACTGATGAGTTCATGTAGGTCAACACAAACAGCCGGGTTCACTGATGAGTTCATGTAGGTCAACACGAACGGCCGGGTTTCACTGATGAGTCCATGTAGGTCAACACAAACAGCCGGGATTCTCTGATGAGTTCATGTAGGTTAACACAAACAGTCAGGATTCTCTGATGAGTTTATGTAGGTCAACACAAACAGCCGGGATTCTCTGATGAGTCCATGTAGGTCAACACAAACAGCCGGGTTTCACTGATGAGTTCATGTAGGTCAATACAAACAGCCGGGTTCACTGATGAGTTCATGTAGGTCAACACAAACAGCCGGGTTCACTGATGAGTCCATGTAGGTCAACACAAACAGCCGGGTTTCTCTGATGAGTCCATGTAGGTCAACACAAACAGCCGGGATTCACTGATGAGTCCATGTAGGTCAACACAAACAGCCGGTTTCACTGATGAGTTCATGTAGGTCAACACGAAC
>CM031625.1:50108093-50110593 GCA_018398815.1 Conus ventricosus
ACGTAGCCAAACGAATCACAAGACAAAACACGACGCGTTTCGACCTCTTGGGTCTTCTTCAAGCAAGATACAAAACACTCAGGACAACGAAAATGAATGAGCAATCACTTGTCCTCATCCACTAAGATACTATCTTTGTTTAGATATCCGCCTGCCGTCGCCTCACTTTGGAGTTATATCTGTGTCAGACAGTTATCAACGGGGGAAGGGCAGAGTGCTAAAAACTGTTATCAAGAAATGTAGAACCGTATGCTCACTATATGCCTCACTGAACAGTCAGTGATTCACACCTCACATTGAATTGTTTTATTTATATCAAAATGCGTAAATGTTCAGTGAAGTGTATCCAGGTGCATGAAAATAGAATTCAATGTTTATTTCATCCATCTCTAAACGTCACCTGGTGATGGAGCAAGTGCACACTGTCCCAATCTGTCTTTTCCATGTTTTACCTTTTAACAGGTGCCTTCAGTTTTATCAGCCATTGGCAGTCCAATACGCGTTTTCAACGCTTGTGTGTAAACAACTACATCTAAACGTTGGTGTGTAAACAACTACATCTGACTGTGGAGACGAACTGCATGACTGCCATTCAGGTCACAGGAGGGAGCAGCACTCCACCACTACCCCCTCCCCTCCTTTCCACCCCTCCCCCCCCCCCCCCATCCAACCCCTGCGCCGCTCATGGTCGACAGAGTACCCCGTGATGGGCCTCCATGCTGACATGAGGACCCACTCTGACAAATGAGTTGCTGGCTGACTGGCAGGACAGTCCATCATCACCACGGTGAATGCAGTATGTCTCTTGTACTGTAGTGGAATAGAATTAGTGAAGGATGCAGTGAAGGAATGTGTTCAATAACATTTGATATTTTTTGTTTTTAAATACTTAGGAAGGCGGGCGGATGAAGAATGAGGCTGGATGGGAGGGGGGCACCTCAAGAAACAGATGAATCTTTGAAGCTGTAGATAGATAGATAGATAGACAGACAGACAGACAGACAGATAGATAGATAGATAGATAGATAGATAGAAGTGTATATGAGAGGAAGAGAGGGAGTGTGTGGGGTGGGGGGTGGGTGCAGAGAGACAGACAGACAGAGAGACAGACAGACGGACAGAATGTGTGTGCAACAAATAGCTTAGGAAAACAATAAATTCTACCATCAAGCCAGTAACCTGGTAAAAAAAAAATAAAGGTGGTGGGAGCGAGAAGCATGAGGGGTGGGGGGATACGGATGAAGAAGAAGGCATCTATATATGTATATATATATATATATATATATATATATATATATATATATATATATATATATATATTGAATTATAAACAAAGCTTGCTCTTATGTCTTAGATTGAAGAAATAGGGGGAGATACGCATTCATATCTGCAGTGGTAGATGATTCTGCCTAACTAACAGTATGTGCTTGAGTGGGTGAATGGGGAAAAATAAAATAAAATAAATGCTTCTCAAAATGAGCCTTCAGCAAGCTTATATTCTCCAAGGGGGAGACTTCAGCAAGCTTCCCCTTGAAAATTATAGCCGAATAGTCTCATCTTCATCCCCCCCTATTTCTTCAATCTAAGACATAAGAGCAAGCTTTGTTTATAATTCAATATTTCTTGCAGTCATTGCAACACCAAGCTGCTCTGTAAGTTGCTGGAACGGTGCTCGGTACTTATCCTTGGAATTTATTAGTTCCTTATATATATATATATATATATATATATATATATATATATATATATATATATATATATATATATATATTATATATATATATATATATAATATATATCCAAACCCTTTCAATAGCTTCTTCTGAGGACCATCAAAGTGACACGTCTCTCTTGCGAACTAAACCATATGTATCGTCTGTCAAGAGTCGACTTTCATCCTGTGACTGGGATTCATCAGTGGAACTTGGCTGACGGTGCCGTTCCACCAGCCGTATCAAATGAAGATGAGACTATTCGGCTATAATTTTCACCACCAGTGTATAGAGTAGTTTCTCTAGACAGTCACTAAGACATTTGTCCACTCCATTCCCTAGTGTGCCACAAAGAGACGAATGCCCTCACGCGAGGGTCCTACCGATTGTTTCGAAAATTGTCTCTCTCCAGAACAAAAACAGGTCCACAGAATTGTCTCCAGTCATTAATAATGCATGGCCAATGTTCTGTCTACGTGCTTCTGAACTGAAATCCCCCCCCCCCCCCCACATACACACACAAACACTACCCTCACCACCCCTCGACCCCTCGCCGCCCTTTCGTGTTCTCCCCCCCCCCCCCCTTCCCCTCTCTTCCTCCATTACGTTGTATTGATTCAACGTGCCCGTCAATCAATTTACGGGAAACTCCACGTCAGCGAGTTGACATGCGTTATGTAAGGTTTGAACAGGGTGGCAAACAAGTGCACGGCATTTTTCGAGACGAGGATAGGAAGATGGAAAGAGGGGAGGTGGGGGGGGAAGGGGGTTCAATGGGATGAACTACA